>JAGKTI010000059.1:84234-106220 GCA_018397915.1 Birgus latro
TCTCGGGTATAAACACTCTCACATACACACACACACATACACACACACACACACACACACACACAGATAGACAGACAAGCAGACAAACACACACAGACACATACAAACACATAAACAGACACAGACTTACAAACACATAAACACTCACAGACACATACAAACGCACACAAACACAGAGACACAGACATAGGCAGACACATACAAACAGAAACACACACACACACACACACACACACACACAGAACCCCCCTCCTCCCAAACACAAGGAAGCTTAGAATGGCGTTGGACATATATATTAAGCACGAAAAGCGTCACATACTCAGGTGTCGCTGTAAAGTAGCTGCCGTCTCTTTATCTGCGGCAAAAAGAGGGCGTAAATTATAAACGCCTGCAATAATGGCCCTCTACATTAGCCCCTTCATGGTCAGCACAACTCTAGTATCGTAAGCTCCTCCAGGTAACATCAGACGATTTTATTAAGGTGAAATATTGAGTCGTTGGATCCTGGATGTGATAGTATCGTGACCATTAATTCATTCATGGTCGGACGTGTTTTGTAGCTTGTTCCAGAGACCATACGATTTTCCTCAGCTGAGTTACTGGATCCCGAGTCTCAAGTTCTTCCGTACGAGAACTACTTATGTATTACTGCGGCTGGTTCCTTACGATTTTATTAAGCTTTTAAATTTTTCTCTTAAAGTAACCTTCTTTGGGCACGAGTATGCCTAACCATCACGTATCCGATAGTTCTTAGGTCCTTCATCTTAATCAGGCACATGTTCGTCCTTTTTGCAGCTTATTTCCCGTAAGTCAGTGGCAGAATGGGACAAGAATGCGACTTTGCATCCCTTCCCTCGCACTTTCTTCGTGACTAACACCAGATTCTAGTATGAAAGGGCGCCGTAACTCACTAAACCATCAGTCTAGGAAAATTCAGGGAAAAACCTCTCTCGTAATAGAGGTGACGGTGGATGAAATGAACACAGGCCCCACACTACCCCCTCAGACTGGCATCATATTCTAGTGGTGGGAACTCAGAACTCACTAAACCATCTGTCTAGGAAAATTTAGAAAAGACTGTCTCGAAATAGAGGAATTAACGGTGGATGAGTGACAACGAGGAAGTCCCCACGGCTCCCAAGCTTACCCCTCGGCGTCCACCTTGTTTGCTGGGATTCAGTGGGGTGTGAGGCTGCATACATACTTCACCTTCTGTTGCATAAGATGAAGGAAAGACTCCCACCCCTACCCACGTCTTGCTAGGCACCTGGGTGAGGGAGGGACGGGAGGGAGAGAGAAGGGTATCGGGGGAGGGAGGGAAGGAAGAACTGAGGGAGAAGGGAGGTGACGAGAGGGAAAAGCGTGGAAGAGGGAGGGAAAAAGCAGAAAATGAGGGATAGGGAGAGGAGGGCAGGAGACAGAGGCGTGGAATAGCAGGGATGTGAGACGGGGAAGATATAAGCAAGGGAGGAGAGCAGAGGCGAGGAAGAAACATAAGGGAAGCAAGAGCGGAAGGGAAGAAGAATCAGAAGGGAGAGAAAATCAGAGGAGAGGGGGGAAAAGGGATATGGAGAGGAAGAAGCGTGGGAGAAAGACAGGTAGGATAAAGGGAGAGGCAGCAGAGAGAAGCATAAAGAAAAAAAAAAGTCGGAGGGGAGGGAGAGAGGGAGGAAGCAGCATAAGGAGGAAGTGGAAGATGAGAGGGAGAGGGAGAATCTGAAGGAGAGGCAGAAGTAGGGAAGAGGCAGAGGAGAAGGATAGCCAGAGGCGAGGCAGAAATAAGTTGAAAGTAAAGAGACGTAGAGGATCGTGGGAGGGAGGAGGAGGGAGGAGAGAGGAGGGGGAAGGAGCAAAGGAGAGAGGGAGGAAGGGAGGGAGGTACTGAAGCGAGAGTGGGAGGGGGGTGGAGCTGAAGCGATTAAGAGCGGAAGGGAAGAAGATAAAGTCAGGGAAGGAAGGAGGGAGGAGGAGAAGGAAATCTAAGGGAACGAGGGAGGGGATGAAACGAGAGGGAGGGAAGGAAGGAAGGAGGGGCTGAAGGGAGGGAGGGAAGGCGGGAGAGAGGAAGGGAGGAGCAGGAGGAGATCTTAGGGCGGGGAAGGGATTGTTGTGGTCTAGAATTGCGCAACTGGGGGCGCTCCCGAAACAGCAGCTTAAATCATGCGGTATATGAGCCTCAGTAGCCCATTCAGGAGCCAAGCACCGCCCACGGGAACAATAGCCAATCACTGTAAGGTGCTGTAACTTCCTTCCTGACCTGATGAAACCATGATGGACTGAGATCTGTTTGTACCGTACTTTATCTCTCGGAGTTATGCTGATGTCCTATGTAAATCTGACCAATTAGTTCTCTTATGCATATGGGTCTGTAGGGGACGCGAGGTTAGCATTTATATGACGTCCAATGTGCATGACCGTTGTGTCAGATTGCTAGATAATGATTAGCCTCTTCTGCCCGAGGACTTTTTCTTTTACTTCTCAATCTTCTGACGATTTCACTCAACTAAGGACAGACGATTTATATCTGTAGGGTTTAGATGCAGCCAACATTACCTTTTTCAGAATTAGAGGTCTCGAAAAAAATCATCTGAACAAGAAAAAAATTAAATAAAACGCTATCATACTGCACGGGTAAATCGTTCTAGGATTTAGATACAGCCTACATTAACTCCTTGAGGATGAGAGGCCTTTTCTGAGTCAAATAAAGTCACCTAGAGAAACAGAAATTACAATACGACGTTATTATATTCCATGAGCTAATTGTTCTGGTAGAAAACCTTTGAAAAGTAATGTAGGCTTTCTGATACTCTCTCGTGGTTTAAATCCCCCCACTTGACTCCTCTCTGTGGCCGCCAAGTTAGTGTGCTGGAAAGATAAAGGTGTATTTTTGGCGGGTTTAGACCTCCCACTCGGCTCCCGTTTCATCTCGGCGCCACCCTGAAGCCTGGACTTTGATTCGTAAACAGACTTACGACCCACTTTCTGCCGTAACTTAGATTTTTTTTCTATTCTCCCATGACACTGAATCTTAGGTAACTTTACTCGTATAATCAGTTTTCCATCGTTACTAAGATGCATGAAGTACTAGGAAAGGTTGTAGAGAATATTCCCTTGGCTTCGGTTCGTAGACTTGCGATCAATTCCTTGTCGTAACTAAGAATTGCTTTTGCAGGAAGCATAAGAAGCGAAGGGTTCAGAATCTTCCTTTGACGTTGATTCTCCTATAAGTTTACTATCAAATTCCTGTCGTTATCAAGATGCAGGGAGGACTTGGAAAGGACAGAATATTCCCTTGACGATGACGCACAGGCAGACTTACGATCTATACTCTGTCGTAACTAATATTTACTTTTAGAAGAAGGAAGAAGGAGAGGTTAATAATGAATCTCCCTGTGTCACTGATCCACAGATTTACGGCCAAGTCTCCGTCATAATTAACCCCTTCACACGATGACCTACTTTGCATTTCATTCGTGTCACCTCAGGACGATATTATTAAACTTAGTAGAGGGTTTCCAGACAGGAAGGATAGAAACAGTCTCCATTAACCCCTTCAATACCAGATTTCTCCCTCAAGGTTGCATAAAATCAGCCAGCAGTCGTAGTATGAAAGAGGGGAAAATACAGCACAAAATTGATACAAAGGTTTATTTGTTCAGGAAAGACAAGGAAACAAAGTGTAGAATTTCCCAGTGTCTTTTGTTCTTCCTTAAAAAAAAAAAAAAGTAAGAGAAAAAGAAAGCTTAGGGGAGGAAAATTATCTCAAATTACCTCATTTTGCGAATCCCATGCCAGCGACTGTTCTGAGGTCTTGTTGTCTATGCATTCCCCGCCGCCGTCACTGTGTTTATCGTTCACCAGGCGCACACATTGTTCCCCCCTCCACGCCACCTCCCTTCTTTTCTTCTTCCGCGTCTGCCCAGAGGTGGTGGTTCCTTCTCTCCCTTTGTTTTTTGTGTTTTCGTGCTTGAGTTGATCTGTTGTTCCCTGCCTGTCTTCCTCTTTCTTCTTCTTTGCTTGAGTTGGTCTGTTCCTCCTCCTCTGTCTTCCTCATTCTTCGTTTTCTCTGCACCAAGATTTTCCTGTTGGTATTTTTCGTAGGATAACGTAATTAGTTGTATTTTCATGGAGAGGGCAAGCTGGTAAACCTCTACACTACGAGGGGTAATCCTTAAAAAATTGTCTACCAAGAGCAAGAGTGAAAATATGACATCATCGAGCTGAAGGGGATTTTTAGTATGGAGAGAGAGAGGGAGAGAGAGAGAGAGGAAACATGCTTTACACTTTGGTCTTGAATTAAAATCTCGACTTACAAACCAGGCGATATAATTCAGATCAGAGAAAATACACAACATCCAAACAGATAAAAGTTATGAAAAACCAAGGAAATGCAACAAGAATCACGCTCATTGCAACACATCATTCAGCAACAGATCATGGTGTCAGTGCATTGTTTAAAATCGAAAGGTTGCAGAAAGTTGGCCCACCTTTGCCTTTTTTTTGGATGATTGTGTAAGGAAGTCACATTCTTAACAAACTGACTTTCAGTTGTTGTGGGTTGGTTGTTTCGGGATAGTGGTGTGTGTGTGTGTGTGTGTGTGTGTGTGTGTGTGTGTGTGTGTGTGTGTGTGTGTGTGTGTGTGTGTGTGTGTGTGTGTGCGTGCTCTCACCTCGTAAAGATCCCCTACCCCTTTCAGCTCGGTTGATGGCCAGTTAGAGTCAGACTGGAAGGTTGATTTGACTAGTAATCCAGGAGGCTCATTCCTATACCGAGTAACTAAAGCTTATTATATTCCATTCAACCACGATTTAGTGTTTATGTTGTGGGAGTGGCTCAGTTCCGTCAGACGAAAACAAACCGAGATACTGGTGTGTGGTGGCAATGTATAGTGGTTTGTGGTTCAGTGTGTGGTGGCAATGTTTAGTGGTTTGTGGTGGCGGTGTGTGGTGGCAGTGTGGTTGAGTCTATCTATGCGTGATTACTTAGAACGAGGCTTGTGCTGGAGGTAGAATAGCATCCCCTGGTACAACGGCAACAGGTGGAAAGGTGACGGTGTTCCTGCCTTGGCCTGATCGCATTCTCACTTACTGTTCATATGTCCTCTGTACATTTTTTCACTCAACTCTCTTGTTATAATTTCGTCTGTACGTTTTGTCACTCAGCATTCCTTTGATAATTTCCTCTGTACATCTTATTACTCAACACTCTTTTTACTCATCGTACTCATTACTCGATACCATGCTCCCGTCATCATACTTTAACACTAAATTCTTTATACATATTTTTTGCCAGTTCTCATCACTAGGTACTACTTTCGTTGCTCCACAGTTACTCACTCACTATTCCTCTCATCTCTCATCACTTCTCTCCTCTTAAAATTTGTCATTTATTTATCTTCTTGCACCGTATTACTCACCACACTGCTCATCCATTCATCACCCTTCCTCACACTTACTCAGATCGCCCCTTTCCTCAACACTTATCATCATAAACTCCCCTTCCTCAAAATTCACTCTGGCCTTCACTCATAGCTACGCTATCCTTTCCTCACCTTTCCTCACACCTATTCATATCGTCCCTTTCCTCATCGCTTCTCATCACCTCTCCCTCACGACTCATTCAAGCCTTTACTCCCAGTTCCCTGTCCCTTCATGACCCTTCCACATACATTGTCCTTATCCTCATCACTTTTCACCACCCATCCCTCCCCCTCACAATCCACTCAAGCCTGTCCTCAGATCCTCATCCTCACTGGCACACTCTCCCTCACTCTCTCCCTCTCAGTTACTCATGTGTGGAGACCGACCCATTTCCCAGCCTCAGAGTGTTGCTGTGTGTCGGTGTGTGTGTGTCTACATATCAATATTTGTGGGTGTATGTGTGCAAGAGTGATAGGTGAGTAACTGGGTGTGTGTGCGAGGAGAGAGTGTGTTTGTGCTCGAGTCGGTGTGTGTGTGTGTGTGTGTGTGTGTGTGTGTGTGTGTGTGTGTATCGCTTTCATTGCTGAGTGTATACCAAACGGAAGTGGCTTAAGGTACAGTGACTTTGAAGCAGGTTGTTTAGTGGGTGAAATCCTGTGTCTATATACAGTCAGATTGAAATTCATTCTGTGGACAACAGCTCGTATATCATAAATTTACACCCTTATTTTAAATTACACTTCCTCTTTGATACACGATTAACTTTACAGGTACTTATTTCCATATCTGAAAATCACATTTGTGTATAATTTGTAGTAACGTAAACAGTAAATAATGCACTACGTAGGTTATTTTTCTCTTCTACAAGTTGTATTGGCACATTTTTTGAGGCCTACTAGTTATACCTCAAATTTCATAGCCAGACCTACCATCATCAATTAAATAATTGTAAAACTTTCACTCGACCACAAGGAATTACTCAACGGAGCATGGCCTTTAGTGCAGTTATGTCCCACTAACGACCTGCTAATTGCTTAAGGAATACTCGTAGTGCCCAAACGAACAGCATCATTGAACAATCACTTAAGTCGAGCGGCGCGTGTGTTAGGAGTCACCTAAGGCCTCATGGCACAAGCGCCCTTCATTAATCACGGTCGCCTCTCGTGGGCTGTGCTGCAGACCGTGAAAGCTTAATTACAGCGTGTGTGATGAAGGGCAAACAGTCATCACTCGCAGGTATGAAGGCGGTTTTGGGGGCGCAGCAGGTGGTTCTGGGCTGACAGTCACAGGTTAAAACTTGTGGCCATTTTTCCTCTCACAACTGAAGATTTGTATCAGGAGAAAGAAAACAAGACAAGGTGGGATTCTGCACTCACCTCCCCTTGTCCTTTCGGCAAAAACACGTCTTATTTATGGCTTGGGTTTGATCGTATACTTGCTTGTGATTCTATGTTCTAAGCTCCCTGGGGTGGCGGCGCGAGGAGGGGTGGGGGATGGTGTAGTCTATGTGATTAAGCTCTGCCTCGGGGTCCACTCACGCACTCATTACACAGGGGAGCTTTGCCAGCCAGTGTGTACTTTAGTCTGGATTGTTCGCCATATGAGACATTTTGCCGCTGGTCATGAATGTGGACCTTTTATTCTGATTTACCTTGAAATATTGAAGCAACAGTTTTTAATATTACAATTCCAAATAAACTGACCGAATTTACCCAAACGTTAGCCAGCTAGATCCACACAGACGCTGCTACCAAAGGCGATATTACGAGGGAGAGAATAGGTCCCGTTTGCGGTGTGGCGTGTAGGAGCGGTGACAGAAGTAGGGTAATGAGGCAGTGGGCTAGCTGTTGCTCCGGGAGGCAGGTGGTGGGCAGGACCTGGCGAAGACGTGATTACATTGGCAACACCGGCATTCCCACACCTCACTGTAATGGAGCCGGGGTGATATACAGCCACGGCAACCTTTTGATCGTTACCACCTGATGTACACAAGTTGAATTATCAGTATATATATATTTTTTTAACACTCGAAGCCATGTCAAAGAAAACAAAAAATCCTTGCTCATAATAATCAAGAAAATCGAAGTCTACTTTCAAGAAATCAAAGCCCTAGTCATCTCTGGAATTTGCCGACTAAAACTGTACATTATGTTGAGCTCCGTTGCACTTATATTAATCCTCTAGGCCTTGGTTATAGATTAGCAGGGTTTTATCTACGCCATTTTTTTTGGGGGGGGGAGATGGATGGGGGGGAGTTGACAGGTGGATTATGCAAATAGCGTTCAGAAACTAGCTGGCATAAAAGTAACAAGCGGAAAAGAAAAAAAAAAAAAATGTGGCCATACAAGATGTTGCTGAATAGTACCCTGTTTAGCGGAATATGTTATGGAGATAGTGGATGATTTGATATATTAGTCTCCTCTCCCCTAAAATAATAATAAGTACAGCAAAGTCTCCCACAGCTCCAGACATTCTTCAATAAAATTCTTAATTATCTAGATTCATAGGTATGTCTAGTGTAAAGAGGTCCATCCACTCGAACATACAATTAAATAAAAAAATAAAAAAAAAGAACACAAGATAGAGATGCAGCGTCCAGATTTTGACCATGACCTTTGACCTTGACCTTTGATTAATCTGTGTCAAAACGAAATCGCTTCCCCTCATTCCCACGGCCAATATATGCGCCAAATTGAATCCAACTTTGATCCGACTCTCAGGAGGTAACTCTGTGTCCCGAATATTGACTTTAACCCGTGAGTTTGTCCTTTCATTGACCTGCACTCACACACACACACACACACACACACACACACACACACACACACACACATACACTTCACGCCTATGGTTATTAGATCTGATTAGCCTGCCTCCCATACTATGGAGAGTAGTCAGCAATGGCACAAAGGCCATACACGTTCTATCATGCTATGGCCTTCAGGAATTGTTGTCAGTAAGCAGAGATTTGCCTTCTTTGCTATTCAGACTTAAATACTTATATTATCAAGATGCAGTTTAAATTCTATACTAATTACCAACAGACGATTTCGTTTAGTTTGAGAGAAGGATTTAAAACGGGAGAAGGTTTGAGAAAGCATTCATTTGGTAGTTTAATTTTGAAGGTCTCAAAAGCTGTATAAAATGGTGTAGTGGTGGCAAGAAGACAGACGGGGATCGGTCACATTTTTCCCTCCGATGACATATTTAATATCGTATTAATGCTACCATCCGTGAAATATATTTAACTTTTGAACACTTTTCGGTCTGGAGAAACCTTCATTGATCCCTCCAAAATTAGAGGTCGGTACTAAGTTCAATAAAAACGCCTGGTTTTTGTTACTTCAAACTCAGGTTCATCTGGTCGTGAACCCAGCGGACTGCGGAAACCGACCACTTCAACAGGTAGCTCCCATAGATCTTCTGTCGACGCTATTGTGAAGGATTGCATTGTGATGGCGTGGTGTATGAATTGTATTGCAGAGTGGGGGCCAGGATTGCAGTGTGGGCATAGTGAATTGTTTGAGAGTTGTATCTTGTGTTGGCAATAGCTTGAACAAAAGAAGAAAATACGATATGGGACTGAAGTGATTAAATATACGGCGTTGAGCCTGGATCTATATTCTCGTTAGCTAAGAAGGTTCCCTAGTACCTCCTCGTTACCAGTACACGTATTAATATTCTCTTCTAACCGATGTAAGGTATGTTGATATTACACCACAATGATGAATATATAGGATGATATTCAAGGCGTAATAACCAAGACAAATTGCTAAGTTAGGAATTACTAGAAAACCTCCTACGCTCACGAGAATATGTCTGCTGCTGGTGGGGTCATCGGCGGTGGCTGGTACTGGCCCGTGGGTTGACGCCGACGGCACCACAACCAGGGTAACTGTAGTGATGGATGAGGGGCGGTGGTGCCAGGCGGTGGGTCAGGGGAAGAGAGGGGAGTAGCTGGTAATTTCTGCAGTACAATACGAGTGCGTAGTACAGTAGGCAGGTGGTTGGGGGCAGAGGGAGGTGCACTGTGGTTTACGTGATTGAGTAGAAGATAGCTCCAGCCGGAAGAGCCGCGAGGGAAATACAAACAGAGCAGACTGGTTGGTTGTCTGTATGTCAGGTCTTATGTGTGGGCCTGTTTATTCTGGATGGTCGTCAAGTTAAATCAGTGAGAGTTTATAAGGGTTGTTTCAGCAGGGATGGCAGACTTACATTAGTTTCTGTGATTATAGATATGTTTGACCTACTTTATTTATTGATTTATTTTATTTAATTTTCTAATTAACAAAGAGAACATTATTCATCTTAAGTTGGACGTCCGCAAGCTGTAGATGTTAGAAAAAGTTTAATATGTTAAAGAAATTGGGAGTCTAATCGGAGTGAAGGATGTATGGGTGGGAGCAGGGGAGAGAATTGGAGCGGAAGAGAGGAGGAACAAGGGGGAGCATGGTTGAAGAGGGTAGGCCCATGCGAGGTCACGTCGTGTATGGGAGGAGGTTTTGTGTGTGTGTGTGTGTGTGTGTGTGTGTGTGTGTGTGTGTGTGTGCGTTGAGTGGGTCGTGGAGAGGTCATGGTGTAGGGTAGGAATGAGGACGCAATTTGTTTGAGGGAGGAATTGGGCTGTGCCGGGTTTGAGATCACCGTAAACACACAATGTAGTTAAATTAAAGACTTGGAGAGGGATACTGGCGAAAGAAGGAGAGAATATAAAAGGTAGAGGATGGGAGAGGGAGCTGGAGAAAGTAAGATATTTGTAGTGCCTTGAAAAAATACGAGAGAAGAGAAAAAATCGAGGAAAGACGTTGCGAAGACACTAGGCTCAAGGAGAGAAGGAGGGTTTGTTTTGGGGAATAGATGGAGAAGGAAGAGTGCTATAAAATCATGAATCATAAATATTTGGTAATATTAACGTTGATTCGATTCACGAGAAAGAGGAGGGAAGGTCAAAATATGGAATAGGGGAGGAGGTTGAGGCTTAGGGAAAGAGTGAGTTTAATGCAGTCGGAACAAGAAGAGTGGAGAGTGCTATAAATTAACAAATCATAGTGATCTTACATTGTCATTGAATTATTTCGAAAATGGATAAAAAATATGAAGAAGGTACTAGCCAGAAAAGGCACTGATGAAGAAGGGGAGAAGAGGAAAGTAACGGAATAAGCCAGAGAGAGAGGAAGAGAGAGAGAGAGAGGAGAGTGGGAGAGGTGAACAAGGAAAGATGAAGGCTGGCATCGTAGCGTGTGTGAGGAACGGTCCATTGTATTGGGTGATGTTAAGGTGTGTTATGATCAGCAGTGAGATTATGATGCTATCTAGTATGTATATGGGCAAGTTCCGTGGGGCTGGCCTCATGGCACAAAGGCTGGTTTATCTCCCGCGTTTCGATGCTAAATAGTGAGGACATGGAAAATCTGAGGGCCGTTAGAGACAAGGAAATATGGCAGCTTACTTGAGGGACATGGCTTTGAAAACACCTTGGACATCTAAACTTGGAGGCTGGAAGGTCAGAGTGAGATATGGAGCAAGGGACTAGACTCTGAGTCACCTTTCCATTCTCTCTGCTAGACTGTCAATTTTCGACAAGTTGGGAGGGCTTTATGTCATGCTAATCTGGTTTATGTGTCTCCTTGCGGAATATGGTGTTATATGATGTTGATGTAGCAAATATTAAGCGTTTTCGGTAGCTTTCCCATTTACGCCTGCAAAAGAGACAGCGTGATTATATTTATTTCTGGCTTCAGCGTCCTTGCAAACAAATACATTTTAAAGCACAAGAAACTACAGCTGAACAGTTGTAAAAGCTTCAAGAAAATAGAAGAAAGGAACATTCAGAGAGGTGAGTGAGGAGGCTGCGGTGTGGATGTGTCAGTAACCGCTGGGGTCAGAGCTGTGACTTATATCGGCACCAACCAACCTGAAGCGGCCGCCCAGAGGAAGCACCTTGAAATTAACCATGAAACCTTTTTGATAATCGAAAATTAATGTTTTGAAAGTTTGCACCTAGCCATTGCATTTCATTCCAGTTTTATTTGTGTATATTTTAAATTGGGAAATTCTGTGCCTGAGTTTCATCCTTGCAACAATGATCTTGTGGCAGCCTGACAGCAAGACACGGACAGGGAAGCGAGAGGAGTGATGTGGAGGGCAGCAGACACCAAAACGTGCTAATGAAAAGAAGAATGCGCCGAGGGTGAGGCTTGGCCGGGGGTTGGGGGCACATGATGAGGAAAGATGGAGCATGCAGAGGGACAGCTAAAGGAAATTTGATGCTGCGGTGATGAATGAAGGAGTGTGCAATGACAGGAAACTATTTATTTATTTATCTTGTGAGGCGTGGCTTCGACTCAGTAACGACCTCTATCCTACGCCGCATCACTCTTCTGGGCACATACTCTCAAAATTTATTCCATTGTTAGTTGCTGAGGCAGAGTTACACCGCTGGCTCCTTCAAAACGATGAGATATTTCTTTTCTGTTTTTGCTGGTATCAGATTTTATTTAGTTTAGGAGAGTCCACCTAGTAGTGAAGGAAATAATGATGGGTATATCTAACCTCAAGTTTTCAAAAGTCTCTCCTGATCTAGATGTAATTATGTAGATGTAGAGGCAGCATTAACTAAATCGGTAAATAAATAGGTTGATAATAAATAAATGAATACTCCATGGCATTGCAGGGGCTTGTAGGACCACCAAGGAAAGATGACAGGGGTGTGGGGAGGTAGGGAGGGGGGGAGGGACGCTGGATTCCTAAGTGGACACGGGGAAGGGACAGCTTGTGAATCCTAACTAGCGCCATTATCCCGCCTGGCTTTGTTAACCCCTCCAACACCATGACGTCTTTGGCTAGCTTATCCTTGCTAATGTCAGACGTCTTTTCCTAGTTTATTTTTGCAATTCCCAGACGGGTTTTCTCACCTCAGGATGGATTTTTGACTTTGGAGGGGTTAGATATGGCCTTCAATGATTCCTTCACAGCAAGACGCCTCCCCTATCTGTAAGTCACTGGACTGGAAGGATTAACGTCTTAACATGATACCGCCTTTGAATATACTCCTGCCGCGACTAGATTTTTTTTTTTTTCAACTAACGAGAGACCTCTTGTGGTGAACGGGTTGGTAAAGGATATATCTGCCTTATTCTGACCTCTCCAGCTGGGAATGTCTCTCCAGTCAGAAAAACTCTCTCAGCTCAAGAAACCCATCCTGAAGTAGCAATAATGTAATGAAAAAACACGTCACGCTATTCAAGGGATTAATCTGTTTAGTATGGCTGTCTCTTTGTTGTTTATTTTCGCTGCTAACAGACGATTTAAGTTAGTTTTGGACAACCCTGGTAGTGGATATCATGGAGCCTGTATCTATCTCCTTTCCCTCGCTAGAAAAATCCCTCTGTAAGCTCTGTAAGTTCTCCGAAGGTGTAGCCGGGAATATCAAAGGCATTGTGATATTTCTTCAACCTCTCACCCTGTGAATTAAAGGGAATGATGGTTAAGCTGAAGGCGATATTTGAGAAGATGATGATGATGGTGATGATAAAGCATGTTCCTAGTGTGACAACTGTATGTGATGCGAAGTGATATGAATATGGCTTTATATTTAGCTCCAAATTAAATTATATTAAAAAAGGCTTATGCCAACTCTTCTCACCGATATTCCTCTTACTCTGGGCAAATGATGCGAGGAGGGGAAGGAGGAAGGAGGTGGTGGCGGTGGGTGGCGGAGGCGTAGGCAGTGTGGAAAACTAAACACTCATTTCTCACACCATTGTTCCACGCGGCCCCTGAGCGGAAGTCGGTGTGAGTGGCTAGGGAAGCGGAACTCATCTGCATAAAGGCGCCATTGTATTTAAATCACCAGGGCTCGCTAATGCTGCTTGTGCTTGTCTGAGGTCTTAGGTACTGCGACGGAAGGAAGTCTGGGCTTGTGTTCCGAGTTGCATGACTTTCTCCTTCCTTCCGCTTGAAAATGGCGCCATATGGATACATGGACTCCCCTGAATGTAGAGAGCTCTTGGGAGACTGCAAATATACCTGTCAGCTTAGATAACACGCTACTTCCTTTGTTTCTCTACAGCGTATAGAATGAGAGTCAGTTACCTTCCTAAATTTGACAGGTTATATACAATTATATTCACTTTAACTAAGCTTAAATTTTGCCATCTCTATTCATTGCTGAGCTGTAAGAAAAGTTTAACATTAGAGATTTGTACTGGTCATGAAGAAGCGCTTTTTGTGTCACCATCAGTCTCATATCACCATCTAGAACATGTCCCTAGTCCCACAGCACAAGAGAAATGAATTAAGTGGAACGTAGATGTGATTATATTCCATTTATTTTGACTTGGTTAACTGTGCCGTGTCCCCAGTTTGAATGCTGAACCGTGACTGGATGGACCTTGAAGAACGACAGGCAGCAGTGTTTATGGTACAATATTTGTTTTTCAAGTGTATCATATTCACCGTCAGCTTTTTGGGTAATGGTCTGGGCCTCATGGACTAAGGGGGTTAACATGTAAGATCCTGTATTATAACCACACCAACGACGCTTCACTGCTTAACTTTGAAATCCAATCCTATTCCAGCCTAATCTAACTACATGTTCTACACCCAGGGCCCATCAAATGCACCTGCCGCACTTACCTCTCCTCTGCCACACCTTTCATACCTGTCACACTCACCTTATCCCAGCCACACCTACACCGTCTTAGCCACGTTTGCCACACTTCAGCCACACCCTGGTCGCAATACCTGTACCTCAGCAACATATATGACATCAAACCTCTCCCACACCACGGCCACACACGCCGCACATTTAGTCTAAAAGAGTTGCGAAATAATCCACAATAAGCACGACCTCATATCAGGTGTAAAAAAAATCATTATATTCACATTTTGACCGAGATATTTCGTCTTGGCATTTATGATTCCTGTAACTCCCTGCCATCAAGCAATAAATATTTCCTGCACTTATATATCACCTTGGTTTTTGAGCTGGGTGTCTGAGTTTCGCAATCAAGACCTCGTAAAACCTGAACTGATGCCGTTTCTATATTTTAAAGTTTTGATGAAGATTTCCGAAGGTCAGACTGTTAACTGAGAAGAAATGAATTGATGCTGTTTCTATATTTTAAAGTTTTGATGAATATTTCCGTAGGTCAGACTGTGAACTGAGAAGAAACTAAACTAGACTGATAGAGTAAATGAGATGAAACATTCTCGGGCCGGATCCTTTGAAAATCGGAGCCTAGAACGCTGACCTTCCTACTTTCCTTGCCTTTCTGCTAACGGGAATTCGCCATTTCTCCTTCCATTCGTCCCTCTTTTCATTCTTGTTGTGCCCCTTTTCATCACTTGTTCCCACCCGCCCAGAGAACCCATCCTGTGGCCCCTCATGATGTGTGTGTGTGTGTGTGTGTCACCGCGTCTGTCGAGTGGTCGGGATTTTCGACTTTATGTTCAGGCTGTGACTCTGTAGGGGAGGTGGGAGGAGGTGGGGAGGTGAAGGAGGGGAATGGGAGAGGTAGGGGTGTGAAAGGGGTAACTGTTGTATTGAATGACTGGTGAAAAGAAATGCCAGGGAAGGACGATGAGAGGGGGAGTAGCATGAAAACAGAGAATGAGGAAGAGTAGAGTGAAAATGACGGGGACGTGGATAGGGGACTGTGCAACATAGGAAAATGAAACTGGATGGAGAGGAGGAGAGTTGACAGGATGAAAAAGATAAGCGAGACAGTGAGAAGGTAGGAGACATGGAGTGACTGGATAGAGGGTCTGAAGAGGAGAGAAGACAGGGAGGAGCAGCTTGAGAGGGAACGTGAAATGGAAAGGTACGAGAAGGAGACTTGAAGAGAAGTGAAATGTGGACTAAAGGGAGAGGATAAGAGGTTTAAGAGAGCGAGAAATAGAAGAGATGAGAGAGGACTAGAGACAGTAGACGGGGTGAGAGATAATGAAGAGAAGATGGATAATTAAGAAAAAAAGAATAGGGAATATAAAAGGAAAATAAAGACGAATAAAGAGAAGAGGATAACTTAAAAGAGGAGGAAACAGAAAAGCGAGAGTAAAGAGAGAATAAATAGAAGGGAAGAAAAAAGAGGAGAGGAAGAAATAAGAAATAGTCAGAAAAGAGAGGAAGAAAAAGAGGTGAGAGGTTAAGGACAAGGGAAGACTAAAGAAAAGGGGAAGAATAAAGAAAATATGATTGAAGGAAAAGGTGAAAATAGGGAAAAGAGGAAGAATTAGGGGAAAAAGGGAAAAGAAAGGAAATGAGAAGACTGAAAATAAATATAAAAGGGACAACAAAGAGAAGATGTATATTATATAAAAGAGGAAGAATGAAAAGAAGTGGAAGTTTGAATATACGACTGGGGGAGAGAGAGAGAGTAATGACAGAGGAGAAGAGAATGAGGTGAGTAGAGGAGGCGAGGGAAGGGGTGACCAAAGGGAGGAGGAGGGGGAAAATGACTGATGTATGAGCGAGGGAGGAGGAAGTAGAGAGTGTGACTAATGCACAGAGGAGGGGTGGGGAGGGAGGGGGAGGGGTGGCCTGTGTATGGTGAACAAAGATCGCGACGGACGGGGTAACAGGGCGTGTGTCAGCCAGGAATATGCCGCGCCTACTCAATCTAAAGCATTTGGCCTATGCTTAGTTCTTACCTGTTATTTCTTTCGTACATCATAGTTATGCCAATTTTTTTTTTCCTCCTTGTGGTTCCAGAGGTTTAGTTTGGCTATAATTTGTTTTTTTCTAATTTCGATACTATAGCCTTATTTCGGTTATCATGGTTTAAAAAATTTGGGATATTCTTGGGGAAAAGGAAAAAGTCGCCTGACATCGCGCCTGGATTATAGACACGTTTGAGAACATGCAAAAAGATCACGTAGCGGTCACATTACCCAGCCATCAGCCCGCTATGCTGTGACACATAACTTCAGGACCTGCAGGTACCCTCAGTTTGGGCCTCAGTTCCGACCGTCCTGGAGAATACGACATTTCTTGTTTCATTAAATACTGCCAACACTATAAAGTGTTCATAGCATCTGCGTCGATAGTGATTTCAATGCACAGGTAAGGAATGTTCTAATGTAATAAGTGAATTCCTATGAACCTATGATGTGTTTTGTCAGAAACACAAGTATCTGCTGGAAGCGCCAACTCATCAGAAGCCCAGGTGGCTGCAGGGAGAGAACGTCCTTCCTGGAAGTGCTGGTGATTCTGGAGCTCGACCCCCAGGGGTCCCACTGTCCGCAGTCCCGGTGGAAAACAGGTTCTGACCTTTTCTTTCCTACTGGTCCTCATTCAGTTTTGCTTTACATTACCAATTTTAGTTTCTCGTCCAAGTCGCAGAGAAGACACGAAATGTAAATCAGTTTTTTCCTCTCCCATCTCAAGCGGACAACAGCATGAAGGCTGTGGCAGCCTGCTCTCCCTGCAAGGCTTCCCCGCCGGACAACGGGCCTGGAGCCACCAGGTAATGAGGATAATTGGGAGTTACGGCAGCACAGTGACAAACACTTCTCGTTGGCACAGGTGACTTGAGGCCACCGAGCTGGAAAACCTGCTACATTAGTCATACTAGTGGCGGTCCAGGCAGGCAGGAGCGGGAAGAAACATAAAGGATGAGAGTGAGGATGAAATAAGGAGCGATGGAAGGAGGAGATTTTGCAGCCAATACGACCGATGAAGAATTTACTGCTGAGAAGTGATATGAAAAGATAGAATGATGCTCTGGAAGGAGTAAATACAGACAAGTCTGACAATTGACGGATTAAGTGACTGACAGAGGATTTTGTGCAAGGGAAGTGATATGAAAAGATGGGATGGTGTTCTGAAAGCAATGAATAGAAACAAGTCTGACAACTGATAGAGTATTATCACAACAGGCGTGCAGGTTCGTCGTCTGTGGGCACTCAAGCCGAAACGCAGCAGACCGTCAGAAGATTTAATAAGCACAAAATTTATGACCTTATTCGCTGAAGGGGCGTGACACCACAAACAGGGAAGAAATAAGAGAGGCAGTGAACTAGAGCTGGATGAGGAGTGTACTTATGCGGGGGAGGCGGTGCGGTGTGACCTCTGACCCCGGGCTAACATCATACACCCATTACGTTAACTGTGATTTTCAGCCTGGGTCACCTGCCCTTTGCGGGTCACATCACTTGGCCCGAGTGAGAGGAGGCCACACCATGATGGACGGCGGTGAAACGCTGGCCAAGGAGGGAAGGCACTGATGGTTGAAACGAAATTTGATGGAGTGCTGGAGAAAGGAGTCAGAGGGGCGTAAACTGAAAGTAGGGGAAGGAGGGCAGAGAGGGAAAGTGGGAGAAGGAGGAAGGTGTGGGAGAAAAACGTAGGGGAGAGGAAGAAGGAAAATGGAGTAGAGGGGAGGGGGGCGTAAACTGAAACGAGGAAAGGTAAGAGGGTAGAAAAGGAAAGAGAGGAAAATGAGGGAGGTGAGGGAGGAAGAAGTAAGCGATGGGGGGAAGGAAAGTGCAGGGAAAGGGAAAGGAGGGGGGACGTCAAATGAAAGTGGTGGAAAAAGGGAGGAGGGGAAAGGAAAATGAGAGAGGAGATATAATAGCTTTGGGAATGGAAGTGAAACTGCTTTGAGTTGTAGAAAGTGGCGGTGGATGCTGCAGAGAGGAAACTTAGTGAGATAGAACCATCATTATCAACGTGGTGACTGACCCAGGTGCCACTCTAATGCCTTTGACGTATAATGATGGTGAATGAGGAAGACGTGACGACATGGCATGAACGTGATTATATTTTTTAAGATCTGTGACTATATCAGTGTATGTGAGTGCGATGGAGTAGGGGGAGAGGGGGAGACCAAGGATGAGGTAGATGGACAGATGGAGTGGAGTGGCAGCCTACTCACCCGGCCAAATTTCCACAGGCATCTAATTCCACACAAACGCGTGTAATACGAATTTTCGGGTTTATGAATGAGTGAATATGTGTCTGTGGTTACGAGTAAATTGGTACGTGGTTTGTACGAGTATGTCTGAGTTGCTGTGTGAGTTTGGCTTTGCATATGTATAAGTGCGTGAGTTAGGGTTTGTATGTTATTAAGGGAGTGAGTTATCATCTAAATGTCTGAGTACGTGCGTGAGTCAGGGATTGTACAATGGTGAGTAAGTACGTGAGTCAGGGTATGTATTTCAGTTGCGAGTATATGAGGGGGAGGGAGAGACCGAGAATGAAAGAAGGGTTGGAGTTGAGAGGATGGTGTGAGTTGGAGAAAAGGCAGCCTGTTGGCGGACGACAGGGTGACATGGATGCGATTCGTTTGTGGCCATCCCTTACAGGATTAAGGTGTCTGACTACAGAAAGATAGACAAGTAAAGGAGGACGTGAGCCCGTGTGTTTACGAATAAAATAGAAAATTTGGAGAGTGTCTTTATGTAAGTGAATGAGGGCGAGAATACTTTGTTGTATCATTATTGCTCTCCGCATTACTTTTGCTTTCTATAAATATCATCTTTTATTATCAGTCATTATCATTATAGTAAATAGTACAAGAACCATGATACTCTATTATCGTTTGTAATCATTTATTCACCCGCAGTTTTGCCACAGTAAATACCACTTCCTTATTAATCTAGACGACATTCATGACACGTCGCCAACACCTGGTTGTGGTGAGGGTGTGGGTTGGGATGAGGGTGATGGTGATGGTTGAGGTTGGGGTGGGGGTGGGGGTGAGGCTGGGGGTGGGGGTGGGGGTGAGGCTGAGGGTGAGGGTTGGGGTGAGGGTAAGGGTGAGGCTGCGGGTGAGGGTGGGCGGGTCTGAGTGTCGGCGTGGGAGCCAAGTGATGGAGCTGGTGTAATTAATGAATCAATCAGGCGACGGCGGGGTTAATGGCAGTCGTTGCTCCCGTTTTTACCTTAGAAGATCGGAATTTTCTGGGGTATAGCTTTCTCCAGGCTGCAGATTCACCCCTACCCCTTCTATACACTTCTTTGACTTTCCATACACTTCTCTGCCTCTTTCTTCACATATCTAACTTCTTATACATTCTCCTACCTCTCTTATACACTACTCTGTCTTCCCACACACTCCTCTTTCTCTTCCATACACCTCTCTCAACTTCCAACACACCCCTTCCTTCTCTCATACACTTCACTGACTTTCCATACACTCCTCTGTCTCATTCATATACATCTCAAACTTCTAATACATCCTCCTGCCTCTCTCTTACACTTCACTGCCTTTCCATACATTCTCCCGTCTCTCTCACACACTTCACTGCTTGCCTATTTATTTCGCATACACTTCTCTACTTTTCTATAGATTCGTTTCTCTCTCTTTCTCACACACACACACACACAAACACACACACACAAAATACCATAAGACTGCCGAAACGAACTGATTTAAAGTTTTGATGTCATAAATGTCTCTGCTTAGACATGAGAGTCAGCATATGAGGCTTATTTACTGTGCGTGTGTGTGTGTGTGTGTGTGTGTGTGTGTGTGTGTGTGAACATCAAGTCAAAGATTCTAATGATTTATAAATGCCATCTATACATACAAACCAAAAGATGCAAAATTGTTAAGGTTTCACTGAATTAGATGAGTACTTAGGTAAACCTGTTTAGAATGCACTGCAAAGAGGATCCGAACCTTCCTTTATACAAGTAATAACTATAGCCAGGACCACCGTGTGTCAGTGTTATGATTTAATATTTCAGTATGTAAAGGATCAGTGGAATGCTGTTGTCATAAGCTACTTACAGAGGCACAGCTTAGGGTCTCGCTGTACACTGGCTGATCAGGCTTATGTCGCAGTGGTAGCCCGGCCCCCTCCCAGGAACCTGTTCTCCCCGCCCTCCTCCAGCCGTCTGGCCAGGTGACAAATCCCAGGTCGGGGAGGAGGGGTCGAACACTGATGGAAGCGCGGATTAGAGTGCGGGGAAGAAAAGATGGGAGACCGTTGAAGAAAAAAGGGATAGGATAAAAGATTAAGCTTGAAGAAATAAGGGATAGGATAAAAGATTAAGCTTGAGAGTTCATAATGTCTTGCTTATAGACCCAGAGATAAGTATCCTATCCTCATCTTCTGCTCATAGCATTAGATAAATTATAGTCATAGTAGCATCTCTAACAAGCTGCCTGGAATGAACCACCAGCTCTGTGGCTGTTTGCTTTCTTTTAGACTGCCTTTCTACTCTATCTTAGTCTAGGTTTTTTCATTTCTTTTTTGCGGCATATTTCACACAGCCTGATAGCAAAATAGACAATGCCACAGCTCTGTATCCCTTCCACAGCACTTCTTCGTAACCAGCATCACATTCTGGTGCTAATCGTCTCCTTCAGCTGAGCACTGAAGATGGGGGGATGTCAATTTTAGACCAAGTTAGAGCGAAAAGTGCATAGTACCTGTAGAGTTTTGGAGTTATTCACAATTGCGAGATTTGCCTACGACACGGCCATTGATCAGCATTCTCCTTTACCCGTCGGCACCCATCACTGTCCCTCTCTGCGAAAAAATGGCCTCCTTTGAACGTAGAAAAAAAAAATATCGATGAATGGGGTCTTAGGGTTAAAGTTTCTGAGTAGAGTGGAGGTTGGTCTGCCCATCTGATAGTGTGCTTGAACCTGGCTAGACCACTGGGAGGCGGACCATGGGAGCCTGTGTGTGTGTGTGTGTGTGTGTGTGTGTGCCCTATCCATTGTTTTTTTTTTTGTCTCGCTCTGCCCTGCCACTCTGGTCGTCTTACTCGCTCCATCCTTACCCAGTACTGTTGCTCTTACGCCTGTCTCTGGTTCCTCATTCCTTACTTCACTTTCTTAATTTTCTCTCATTGCCTCCTTCCTGATCCTCACTACCTCATCTCCTATTTTCACTCGCTTCATCGTCATTCGCCGTCGTTCCTTTAAGTACATCCTCATCTTTCTTTCCTTCACTGTTCCTCTCTGTCCTTTCATTTTCTCCCCCTTTCCTTGCCGTTGCTACCTTACTCTCCGGTCTCACTCCATACCCAAAACCTCTGCTCTTACGAATTACTCTCCTATGCCTTTCCTGTCTCATTCTTCCTCCCTGTCTGTCTGTCCTTCCTTTCTCCTCTGCAACATCCACCTTTCTTACACCACTTCTTAGTCTCGCTCACTCCACCCCTACATCTGCTGTCTTATACTTCCCTGCTTCATTGTGCCTCTCCATTATTTAATTCTCCCTCCACTGCCTCCTCCATCGTCACCTACCCATCATAGTCTCACTCACTCAATCCTTACCCACCTCTTCCTACATCTGGTTCCTTCCTTCCCCTCTTTGCTCCTCTCCCTCTCCTGCTCGTCCTTCTAGTCTTTCCTTTCTCTCTCTGTCTCTCTCTTTGCTTCCCCCTTATTTTGAATCCTGCTACACTACCCACTTGTCTTAGCTACTCTGATCTCATTCACCTCTGCTTCACCTCACACCTGCTTCTCCTCCTTCTCATCTCCTTCTCTGACTCACTTTTCCTTCCTGTCCTTCTCTTCTACCCATCCCACTGCTTGCTTATTCTTATTGCACTACTTCCTCGTGCTTCTCTATTCTATTGCCAGACGCCTCAATCCCGAACG
>JAGKTI010000059.1:106340-132774 GCA_018397915.1 Birgus latro
CCACCTCACTCACATACACTCTCCTCGTCAATCTTTCACTCTCGTGCTTCTCGATTCGTATTTATTCGTCGTTCCTTAACCACCTTCTATTTCTTTGGTTTGTTTTGTTTTTTTGCCCCCTCTCTTTCTCATCGTATTAGTATCATCCTTTTTATCAACCATACTCCCCCCCTCTCCGTTTTCACCCCTTACAGTTTTCTCCCTTCCTCTTCTCCACTCCTTCACCCTCCCTGTCCCCTGTCCCCTCTGTATCTCTCTCTCTCCTATGCCTCTCTCACCTTCCTTTGTCTCACTTTCTTTTGTATCACACTCCATCCATTCTCACGTCTTCACTCCCCTGATCCACTTTCATACTGCCTACCTCCCATGCCCCTCCCTCCCTTTTCTAACCTCCCTGTACCGTCCCTCACCCCTTTCTCTCTCTCTCTCTCTCTCTCTCCCAGGCTCCTTTCCCTTCCCCTTTCCCGCTCTCACTTCCTTTTATCCCTCTCCCTTTCTTTTTCACTCTCCCGTGTCGCTCTTCCCCTTTCACTCCCTTCGCTACTCTTAATCATTCCGTCTCACTACCACTTTTTCCCACATCTTGCCCACCCTGCATCATTTTCATTTTTCTCTCATTTCTTACTGTATCACACCCTTCTCCTTGTTCCCTTCCTGTCTTGAATTTCCATCGTTTGTCCTATCGCTTAACCAGTTCATTCCTATCTCCCTTTTTCTACCCCTTCCTCTTTTCTTCTTAGTCTCTCTCTCTCTCTCTCTTTTTATCCACTTTCCTCTAAACTCTTCTTTTTCCGTATTCACCCTCTACCCCTCACCACCTTAACTCTTTATCACTCTCCTTTCCCCCATCTCAATTCTCCCATGCCTTCTTCCCTTCTCTCCCAATCTATACTTTCCCATACTTCTCTGCTTTCCTCTCCCTCTCCCCATCCCCATTCTCCCATGCCTCCCTTCCTCCCACTCCCTCTTCCCCAACTCCAGGTCTTCCCTTCATCCCTCCTCTCCCCCATCCCCCATTCTTCCAATCCTCCCCTCATTTCCTCCTCTCCCCAGCCACCCTCCACCCCACACCAGGTAACGGATTGAAATAGGGGGGACACGCTATCGAATGTCTCTGGAATGTGGAGTGTCCTGCCAGAGGGACGGGAAGGACACTATGGGAACTTGCTACGGCATAATACATACTGCAGACACCTGGTGGGGGAACCGTGATGATATTCCTAGAGTGTATGTACAGAGTGTATGTATAAGCAGTTCATTTGATAGCGTAGTGTATTTTCATAGAGCAGATGGAGGATTCTAGTAATTTTCCTAGAGGGTGAGAGATATATGTGAACAATTCCTTTTGACAGAGTACTCCCTGCTGCTCATTTTAGTGGGGAACTTTGTTATTTTCATGAGGAGTGTTTGGGTATGCATAAATAATTATTCTTTTTCTTGCGTATTACATTTTGGGATGTTGTGCTGGGTGAACTTCCCTGAGATGTTCCTCAAGACAGTGTTAGAAATGTAAACCCGACAACTTTTACTCAGTGCTGACTGTGATTTTGTCTTGGCATCTATAGGCAATAAGAATAAAAGGAACATGGAAATTATAAAAAAGTGGTGTGGTATGGGAGGATAATTTTGTCTGGTAAGGAGCTTCACTGGTAAGGTCGCCAAGATCTGCTGTACTAAAGCACTTCGTGTCCAAAAATCGTTAGCGAGACATGCACAAAGCCTCTCTCAGAAATGCTCCCGAATCTATAAATGTTCTGGCTGCCTTCACGTCACGGGGGAGATGTGGCCGAATGCTCACAGTACAGATCCGGTAATTGTGATAAAACAAATTAGGATCCCAGTATATCAAGAGGACAGGTTACTGCAATATCAAGAAATGCTATGGACAAACTGCTCCCAGGTGGTAGCGTGAGGTGGAACACAATGGCTCTGTCCGTTGGTGCACCATGAAAACAAGGACTGCTGCTGCTCCTCATGAAACGGACTAAGTAGTCAGTACTTAGAATTAGATATAGAAATGTACATCTATTCAAAACCAACAGTTACCCAACAGATCTTGGAGGTGACGCCTTTGGTACAGCAGGGTGGTGTTACGGCCCGCCTTTATCGGCCTGGATCGCCGGGCTACCGAGCCTGCGCCTGGGAACAAGAGCCGCCCGGGTCATTGATCAAGCGGGAAGATGGACGAGGCCTTGCCAAGCGAGCATACGGACCAAGAGTAATGGAGATGGACGCTGCGGCAATTTGATATGTCAGACATGCTTACAAGCGCACATTGCCCCAGCCCAGCGTTTCCTTGATTTATATTCTGTATACACCAGCATGAATGCATACAAACAGGCATGATGGTCTGATGCGTCCCATGCTCTTATATGTGAGTGCTTGCTGGCACGGTGATTTATTTATACTTTCATGCCACAGTAAGAGCTTGTTCATGTGTGATGTATATATATATATATATATATAAAGGGTGGAGCTGCACCTTGGTTATATATCTTAACTAATCTCTCAAGGCAGTCTAATGCTTTACCTTGAGAAGTTTCCTGGTTTAATGATAAGGAATCTATTAGCAATATTATGCTAAAATCAATCTATAGTTCTTTCTGCATTCAAAAGACGAAAAAAAATAAAGTGAAGGGGGGGCCAGGCTCACAAATATTTTTATCAGCTTACTGATCCCTCCTGCGGGGTCGTTAAAACCTGCCTCCGCCCTTCCTTGTTCGGCGCTGTGAAGTCTTGTAAACAGTTTTTGTCCTCTCAGTTCGGATGACCAGTTTTGCACTCAAGCCGCACTGAATGGGCCTATGAGTGGCCCGTGTGAAAACAGAGCCGGTCGGTTACACACAGAGACCTAACCTCCGCCCCCTCGTCTCCTGAGGTGATTTAACGAGAGCTTGACCATGAAAGGAAGAGTGATTCTAAGGATCGGAGGAGTCGTGCGGCCAGAGCTTTTGTTTTATTGTCGGGGGAACCTGCTGTTGCCCCCGCCTGAGTGGGTCACGACTGCCTTCCTGCCGAGAGTGAAAGGCCATAGGATTACGAGAGGCTTGGCGGGATGTGGGGATTTAATAGGCTTTGTGCAATGGGTGAAGGTGCTTATAGGTAGTGAGGATTTAATCGTGAAAGCAGCCCAGTCTGTTATTCGTCTCTGCATTAATATTACTGGACATTTAAATTCGTTTGTAAGACGAAAACTGCATATATGATTATTCTGTGGTTTATACAGTAATTATAACACAGAATTAACAAGCAACTTATATCATAGGATTTTGTTGTAAACTTTAAAAGAATCCTATCAGAATTCATAACTGGCTCATGAATTCATATGATTTGATCGAATTTATTGTAATTTTTAAAAAGTCTACCAGGATCTATAGTCAGCTTATTCAGTGATTCAAATTATTATAGATATTAAGAACGCCATTGAGATCCATAATTTTGTGGGTATAGTTAAAGAACATTAAATAGAGCTTGTTAAGGGTTAGAAAAATGCGACTCTCCCTCATTTTGGTTTGGGTTCCTTTGTCACCCGGGAAACCAACACACTGTGCCTCCGGGAGTGTTCTTCTTGCTGTCATTCTTCCAGCCTTAGTAGCCTCCCCCCGCCGTGCTAAGCCGACAAGATCTCGGAGTGGTTGCCTCGCGCGACCACTAACGTCTTAATTACCAGCCATTCTCACCTGGCCTCACCTGATCAATGGTAGCCGCCCCAAGACCACAACCCTGGCCCGCCCTTCTCTTCAGGCCTGGCCCGCCCCTCACCACAGACCTGGTAATGGTCACATGGGTCTTTTCTGAAGGGGGTCTCTTACGCGTGGCTGCTGGGATGGTTAAAGAATTTGAGTTCTCAATAAAAATAAATAGATAAATGAATAAACTGTACTTCATCGAGGACAATTTTGCTCAAAGCTCGCTATCCTCTCCGCTTTTCTCGTCTCCTTTGGTGTTTTATTGGATTTTTACAAGCAGGATATCTACAGTATTTCTGGCACTGTTACTGGCACTCGCACCCCAGTCTGATTTCATGTCATTGATTCCGTACAGTTCACTGGATACGACTGTCTTCTTGGTTAAAGATCCTGGGAAAAATGAGAAAAATATTTTCTACCATTTTACGCGCCAGTGAGGGATTGTTATGTCGATTTATGCCATATTACTTCTTTGAGTTTCCAGGAAGACCTATGCATCTGAAATGAATATCACAGAAGCATGCAACCACCAGGGCCACTTAAAACAGCCAGTGTAGACACAAAACACGCGAAAATCTTGACGATAATGACTACCATCACAAAGTCACTGGACATTTCATTAATAAAGCATACATTTCCTCCTGTCTTAATAATTCGGTAAATATTACAGCGCTTTTCAACTACTGAATTGCTTACGTTCTTGTCATTAGGGATAGTGGAAAAGAGTAAGAAGAATTCCCTCATGTTCTAAAAGACGAATAAAAGGGGCGGAAGTGTAGGCTGCAATCTCTCTCTCACTGGAATGGCGTAGGGAAGTGGCGACTCTACCGACCAGCACTTCCACTGCAATCACGCTCGTACTGCGCCTCCTGCGGGACACTGGGGTGTGAAGATTGCTCCCGGGGCTTCTTTTCTTCCCTAATCGGTGTCCCTGGTGAGATAATGCATCGTCCTCTAGCTTTCCCCAACCCTTGTGAATTTGGTGTATTGGGAGGAGAAGATAGGGGTGGTGATTTGTGGTCGTGACTGGTCGATATTTTTTTCTCTTCCTAGATGATGCCGGCCAACTTGGTGTGTGTGTGTGTGTGTGTGTGTGTGTGTGTGGTGTGGTGCTGGTGTGTGGTGTGTGTGTGTGTGTGGTGTGTGTGTTCTCTGCACTAATCTTGTACTTTTATTGGCAAACGTATACTGAGCGTCACAGGTCTCGCTGAATTCTTAGCTCTCCAGTCAGTAAATAGATATAATTTTCTTTTTATCAAGTAAATGAACAGAACTAGTAAAGAACAAGTAAACGGACATACCTGGCGGGTTAGCGAACAAGAACTGTAAATGTCTCGTTTTCTGTTACCGTCTGGTTGAGAGGAGGGAGGAGGGGGTGCTATTCTCGTGGCCTTTTGAACTTCTTCCTAACCGGTTTAACTTATGAATATCGTACGTTGATTTCCCATCCTTTGGTATTTTCTGCACGCGATGTCGACGCCTAAGACATATATAAACAGCGTACTAGACACTCTTTCGGTATAACATGCAAAAATATATATATCTAAGGAAAAGATGCTGGGCGAACCTCCTAAATCCAAGCGCACACACAATCCACAATTTATTACAGATTCCGTATCAGCGTATGGCGAGGCGTGGTGGAAGTAGATAATACCAATAAATACCATTACTAATAATAATAATAATAAAGATAAAATAATAGTGATCCTGCCTGTGTAAACTGATACCAGTATGTTGATTTAAATGTGTAAACCCATGACTGTAAACCTAGGAAGCTGTGTACAGGAGGGGTGGAGTTGACAGGATAAGGCTGAGTGGTGTGTGTGTGGGGGGGGGGGGGTGATGGTATGTGATAGTGTCTGTGTGCGTGACATGAGCGATGAAGTAAGGTAGGAGTGAATGGATGTGTTAAGGGCGATGGTGTGTGACAGGAGTGAATATATGCTGTAAAGGTGATAATATTTGGAACTGTATGTGATAAAGGTGCTGGAACATGGCAGAGTTTAATGCTGGGTTAGAATGTTGTGAGAGTCGCTGTTTGTATGGTAGTGTGTGTGAGGCAGAGGTGGTGGGGTGGGGTAGGAGTTTGTGTGTGCTAAGTAAGGGTGATGTGTGTGTGTGTGTGTGTGTGTGTGTGTGTGTGTTAAATTAGGGTGATGGTGTATAGTTGGTGTGGTAGTGGTGAAGACCGTTGCACCACCACGACCTCTGCCACACTTCCAGCATTGCAACACCTGTGTAAGTGCTACTTCCTCTGTATTAGCCTCTTAATAGCCCACATATCAGACCCTACTCTCTGCGAAAGAACGTGATTTAAATTTTATGACCTGTAATAACTTCTCTGAGATGGACCGCATTTTTTTCACACCATTAACCTGGATATGCCTGTGTGTTTATATTTTTGTGATGTTGGGGAATTACTATATGACAAGGAATATTTTAGCATATAAATGTGAGAAATGCCCAAGTTTTCGGCACAAGAACAAGGGCTGTTTATCGGAATTTGTGGCGGGAGTGAGTCCAGCCGCCACCCGTCCTTGCATTGTGTCTGGATCCCCTGGTCGGGAGGGCAAAGGTTCGTTACGTGCGCCCAGCTGCTCCGGCCAGCACGTGCCCCTCTCGCGCGTGGTGTGACGTCATGCACTTCCCGAAACATACATCCTGACTTCCTGGTGGCGTCCACAACGAGGCAGAAAGCACAATTTTGACAGTCTGACAATTGGTAGGTATTCCGCACCTACTTAAGGAATGTACGTATGCCTTCGAGGTCTCCAAAAACGTGCCAAGTGCGAAATATACAACATTGCCACACCCATCTGGAGGCGAGAAAGGGATACGAACGAGTGGGTCGCGGGGGTTTTGAACTGTATGGATCGGTGTGGCGGCGCGGGAACCCCTGCTTTCAGTACTGGGTTTGGGCTGGAAGGAGAGGCTGGAGGACGCAGGAGTAACAGCATCTGGACCTCAGTAGTGGATTTCAAAACACAAAGATGCTGGAACTCTGGAAGTCTAACCAAAATGTGACATGACACTGTAAAAAGCACTGTGTGAAGCCTGATTAGTTCTGATCTGTGGAATGCTTAGTGTGCGCAGTGAATAATTAATGGGCAGAGAGTTTTAAATCAATGAGATCAATAAAGTGCGAAGATGGACTGATAAAATAAATGTCGGTCACTGTGCTGTGGATTATTAAGGAGAAAATCTTCGAGTCAGTGGATGTAATTTCGTTAAGCACAAGAGGATGATAGAGTTTCAGTCAGCGCTGAGGAAGTGGCTCCAGGTAGGCTTGTACTTGGCATTTATTTTTCTTTACCGTCTCATGAGAACAAGGTCCAGTACTTTTTTCAGCTATCGTGCCACAGACCAGAAGGGTAGACTTTGTTACTGAAGGACTAGTGTGTTTTATTTTTCTGCTAGGCAATGAGTCCAACTGTAAACTAGGGAGAAGAAATGGAAAAAAAAAAGTACAAGATTAGGGGGTTTAATATTTGGGAAAAGTTGTAAACGTGTACCAGAGGGTTTGTTTTTAATATGCAGTGTATTTTGGTTTATTCATTAAAGAGTTAATCACATAAAAACTTCCCTGAGCATATAACTGCATAGATTAACAGCTGCATCATTGGAAAATCTACTCGTATTTTTTTTTTCTGCCCCCAAAAGGGGTATAATCCTTGTAAGTGCATCCATTTAATATTCCTTGCTGATAGCTAAAGACATATAAAAACAGATTTCACAACATCATTTTATATAGGCCACATTCGATAGAGATTTGGACTATAAAAGCCATTTGTGTTCCAATAAATTGCTGTAAGATACAAGTTTGCCTGTTAGATGTGCTATTCAAGAGATATGGACACCCCCTGCCCCTTAACTCCGCCACTGACTTCATTTGCGGGGCTACACGCTCACTCAGGCTTATGATAATCAGGTTTAATACAGATGAAAATATGCAGATGCTTGACTTACCATGCGTGTCCGTGCATCTGCTTAATCCATTTGAATATGTACAGTATACATAATATAGCATGCATGGTTTTGTGCGTCAGTATGAGGGTGCAGTGCAGTAAATACAAGTTTTTACTATTGTGTTCGTGCCAATCTATAATGAATATCAAGACACGAATGAGCATAAATATATCTATAACTTTATCGTAAACATGGGTGGTGTGACTGTGTGTGTGCGTGTGGCCACTTGAGGCTGCTGCTCTCGAGACAGCTCTGTGTGTGTGTGTGTGTGTGTGTCTGTGTGTGTGTGTGTGTGGTGCTTGAGTATGGTGACGAGTATGGTATGGTACTTGAGTATGATGCTCGAGTATGGTGCTTGAGTATGGTGCATGAATATGGTGCCTGACGTGTATGGTGTTAAAATATGGCGTTTGATGATAATGGTGCCTGACGAGTGTGGTGCCTGAAGAGTGTGATGACGGAGTATGGTGCCTGACGAGTATGATGTTTGAGTATGGTGCCTGACGAGTATGGTGCTTGATTATGGTGTCTGACGAGTATTGTGTCTGACGAGTATGATGCTTGAGTATGGTGCCTGATGAGTATGGTACTTGAGTATGGTGGTTGATGAGTACAGTGTCTGGGGAATATGGTGCCAGAGGAGTATGGTGCTTGACGAATATGGTACCTGACGAGCATGGTGCCTAGCGAATAAAGTGTGTGATGTCTGGGAGTGAAAGTGATGATCTAGTCTCGGGTTATCTGTAGACGACACCACGACCATGGAGGAGGGAGGTGGTGGAGGTTGTGGATATGTGAGGTTGTAGAAGTTGTAGAGGTGTGATTAGTGGTGGAGGCTGCAGAGGTGTGGGATGGTGGAGGTGTGAAGCTAGATGGGTGTGTGAGATGGTTGTGGTTCCAGAGATGCGAGGTTGTAAAGGTTATAGAGATTACAGTGGTGTGAGGGAATGAAGTTTATACAGGTGTGAGGAAATGGATGCCATGGAGCTGTGTGGGGGTGGAGGTATGAGGAGGTGGTGTTGTGAGATGGTGGAGGTGTTAGGTGATGGAGATGTGAGGTGATGTTGTGAGCTGGTGGAGGTGTTAGGTGGTGATGTGAGGTGGTGGAGGCTGCAGCAGGTGTGAGATGATCAGGTTACAGAGAAAAGGATGAAGAGTATGACACGGAGACAATGGCAGAGTGTGCAAGGTTATCTGATACTCAGAAATAACCCTGGGGATATTTTTTCCTACTTGTCTGAAATTTATATGGCATTTCCAAGTAAAGCAGGCAGTAAGGCAGCCATAGATTTGTCCTTTGGCCTTATTGTTTCCTTTACCCTTTACCTATTATTTGCTTATTAAATTCTTTTAGCATCACATTTGTATCTATCAGCACTTATGACCAAATTTTAAAGAGCAAAGAGGCAAAATTTTAAGCAAGTTTCAAGTTCCAGATGGCAATACTTTGAAAGCTATGAAGAGAGGAGATGGTGCTTTGTTTCTCCTTCTGGGTGGTGAACGCACTCTATTACGTGGCACGCAGACAAACGACATCTGATGTCCACAACTGCTCCATAAATGGGGGCCAGAAAGTGAGGGTCCTGCATACACTTTCACCCTCTTAGTTTGACCCCTTCGCTGCTGTGGATGTCTTTCAACTGTATACTGTACTCGCATTTTCTGGGGAGACTTTCAAATTAGGGGTGTTTCGATATGTCCTTTATTAACCTCTTTACTACGGGGGGGACCTCCTAATCCTAATGAAATAGTCTAACGCTACATATAATAAAATTTCAAACAGATCCCTGGGCTGAAGAAGGTAACATTTTCACTGCGATGGCGTCTTAGTTCAGCTCATTTTTGCTACCTTCAGTTAATCTCAATAGACTTAGGGAAAACCTCATATACTGATAGAGTTGATGAATTCCGTATCTAAGTTCTAACCCCCTCTGTTCAAAAAGTCTATGCTGAGCTGAATAGAACTGTGTGGAGATAACAAGAATAAACTGTAAAAGACGTCCACGGGCTGAAGGGGTTAAAGAACATGGCCGTTGGTTGAAGCTTTGTTATGCTGGGAATATCACGAATATCACAAGCAGAGAAGGACATGCCGTTATTAATGCTTGTTACCCCCTGCAAATATTTCGTCCCCTTGTGTATATCCCCTTTCCACTTGTAAATATTCCCCGTAGACTTACCTATCCTCTTGTAAACATCTATCACTTGTAAATATCCCCTATCCCCTTATAAATGTTCCCTATCGCCTTGTAAGCATTCTCCATCACCTTGTAAATAACCCCCATTCCCTCGCAAACGTTCCCTTTATCCTTGTAGGCGTTATTCCCATGTAAACACTCCACATTTTCTTGCATGTGTCCTCTATTCTCCAGGATGCGCCTCATATCCCTTTTAAGCGTCATTTTCCCCCTTGTTGTTAATGTCCTAAATCCTCTTGTAAAAGTTCACTGTAAACATCCTCGATCCCATTGTAAACTTTCTCTCTTCTCTTTTAAATATTCCCTGTAAATATCTCAAATACCATTGAAAACGTTCTCTGTAAACGTTCCTTATTTCCCTTGTGAACGTCTCGTATCCCCCTTGTAAGCACACTTGACGAGTAATTCATTGCAAACGTTATCTTTTTGTAAACGTTCCAAGTGCCCCTGTAAACCTCCTCTATCCCTTTGTAAGCGTTCCCCTGTCCCCTTGTAAACGTTCCCCTGTCCCCCTGCAAACGTTCCCCTATCCACCTGTAAATGTCCCCCTATACCTTTGTCCCCTATCTGCTCTTTATCCGTATAGAGCTATGTTTTCTTGTCCAACACCTTGTACCCAGGATGACACACGGGCTTGTCTCTGTGCCTCCCATATAAAGCATAGGTGTGTGTGATAAGGCTTGTCCGGGAAAGGCGCATAGATGAGTCAAAGGAAGGATGTGAGTTGTGGGGAAAATTGTGCAGCGTTGTGTAATATAATGGGAGGTACTACTCACTCTCTGGAATACTGTGTTTTGTCTCTCTTTACTGTGTGTATGTGTGTGTTTTACTCATTATATGATCAATAACAAGCCTTCAGTAGCATTTTCTACCTTGAGTGTCAGAAGGCAGATTTACCAAATAACAGTAGCTTAAAAACATGATGCGGATATATTGACTTAAAACTGATAGTTGTAGGGGCCCCAGCCATAGATAAAAAGGGTTGTGCATTATACCAGTGGATAATAAAACCAAGAAAATCAACGACATAGGCATCTTCCCACTGCCAAAGATAATAACCACCACCATCTTCCCAGGGCTCCGTTTCACTTCACTTATGGAAGCTCAGAGTAAAGGAAGTGAAGCGCGTAAGCCGATCCCTAAATCCGCAGTGTAAGCCGCTTCCCCTGATGAAAACAAACAGCGTCTCCTTCCTTCAGCAGTGTGAGAAACGGAAGAGCCGAAAACTGACTTGGTGTTCAGACCGCAAAATTCCTAACTGCCGTAGAGTTTGGTGTAGGTTAAGTTAAGTTAGCTGTTTAGGTTAGGTGAACTAAAATTTTAGGGTTAGATCTGGATAGGGTTGCGTTAGGTTAGGATGTCAGATTAAGATTTAGATCAAAATAGTAAACATGATCTTGAAGAGGAAACGGGGAGAGGTTCTAAACGGACTTGTACTATTAATGCCTCACTTAATCCTTTATGATCGAGGACATCTTTTTCATATTTTCTTGCTGACGTCAGACCATTTTTTTCTTCAGCTCAGGAAACACATCGTAGTGACGTGGTTAAAGAAAGCCATCTCTAACCCCTCCAAATCGAAAAGTCTCTCAAAAACTGAATGAAATCGTCTGGAGATAGCAAGGAAAAAATATGTTGTGGTGAAGAGTAGTTAGGAGACAGCAAGAATAAAAGAAAAAGCAAAAAGGTATCACAGAGAAGAGGGTAAGCATTCAGGCCACAAGTCCACGGCGATAACAAGATTTCGGTCAGGATTTCAGGCTGGGAATGGCCACACTGAGCATATCTCACCAGTTACAGGGCAGCGGATCGATAAGACAGGGATCTGACTAATTGTGTGCTGTCCAACTCTCCATTAGTTACCGTTAGGGGTTGTTGAGAGACTGGGTGAACGTTTGATTGAACTGTTTCGGTGATAATTGTAGGAAGATGCATTTTGTTTAACGGTGTGTGTGATAAACATGAGAACAGGTCGACTTATCTCCTCCTTACCTGTTATTATGATTTCTACCAGTTAATATATTTGGTAGAAGTTTTGTATATCGAGCAGCCTGGATAATAATTCACAGGAGATAATGAAGTCTTAGATCTTAGATATTCCGTGTCTCCGAAAGTAAATGGAGAAGAAGGGGAAATATACTGAAGAACGAGGACATCAAAGTTATTAACAACGACGAAAATCAGTAACCGAAATGGACGCTGCGGTGCCGGAGGGTGGTATGGAGTGAAGATGGAGGAAGGGAGAGGTGGGCGTGGGAGAAACGGAATAAAGGGAGGGAGGTAGGGGTGGGTAGGAGTAGAAAAGGGGAGAAGTGGCAGGGAATGTGGTGCTATGGAGGGAAATAAGAGACGAGGGCCGGCGCTATTGTGTGGGGAAGAGTAGAGGAGGAGGAGGAAAAAGCGGGTAGTGAGGGAGGAAGGAGAGGGAAGTGGAGGGAGGAAGGAAACATTTATCAAGGAGAGGAAGTGAGGATAAGGGAGAACTTTAACTGGACTCGTGGTGAGGGAAGAGGAAAAGAACATCCATCCGGTGGTGAGATGAGAGGAAGAGAAGGGGAGACAGCGGAAGTAAGGTATGTAAAGTTGGATAGCACTGGGAAGAAGCAGGGTGAGGACTGGGGAGGGAGGGGGGGAAAGGGGAAGGGGTTAAGCAGTAGTAAGAGATGAAGAAATTAGGGACTGCACCATGAAGGAGAGTGGCAGGGGAAGGTCGAGTAAGAGGATGGGACGATTGAGGACTGACCATGAGAAGTAAGAGAAAAAGGGATGTAATGTGTGAATTGCATTTATAGGAAGTGAGGATTTTGGAGGGAATGGAGGCAAGGAGTGAGCAGTAGCAGGTGATGGTAGGGAAAGGATAGACTGCCAGGAAGAGAAATGAAAGAGGAAGAGGATAGGGAAGACTGAGAGTGCAGTAGCGGGCAGCCTCCCACACCAGCACTCCTCTTTAATGGATACCCACTCTTCCTTCGTCCCCCCCAGGAGCAGCGCCGCGTCCCCCTAGCCAGACTCAGGATAAACCAGGCTCAGGGCCCCAGATAATTGAGATAGCGGGGGAATTTACGAGACGGGAGACGTCTGTTCGTGCCAGGTCAGAATTAGCCGTCATACCAGGTCCTCGTTTACACTCACCAATTTAAACCCATCAGTTCGAGGACGGATTTTTCATCTAGGGCTATACCCCTTTTTACTCTAAGTTGGCCTGAAATTGCCATCTCTGTCTTTAATGCTGAGTTGTAGACTATGATGCTAGCCGTGAAGAAGTGCTATGGAAAGTATGTTGGGGACTGTCTTTTTCTGCCAATGAACTACGCGAAATAAGCTACAGAAGGACGAAAATCTTAGTCAAGTTAAGGTGAAAGAATTGCAGTTAATATCAAATTATTATATTCAATCGTTGTAAAGGGGATAAGGAAGATATATCTAATCCCCCTCCCGCTCTTAAGGCCTCTTCAGACCTCAATAAAATCGTTGGAAGACACCCGGAATAAAAGGTAAACAAGTCATATTTTACGTGATGAGATAAAACCCTAAACTTTGCCAGACTGAAAATCCTGCACCAGCGATATGGAGTCATGGTCCTAAAGAACTGCTGTTTAGGGCATAATCAAGAGGGCGACCAGCTAACACAGAGATGCTGAAGGATGAAGATGGATTTATTGTTAAGCCTGAAAGTAAGAGACCGTCCATCATGTAGAATTAGGTACTACGGACACTGTAGTCGTTTAACCTTAACTTGGCCAGATTTTCGTCCTTTTGCAGCTTATTTCACGAACCTCCGAGGCATAATAAGACAATACTGCGGCTCTGCTTCCTTTCCACAGCACTTCCTCATGTCTACCATCACATTCTATGATTGATCTCTTGTTACAACACGGTATCGAGGATGGAAAGATAGCAGTTTAGGCCAAGTTAGATTAAAATCGATATAGCTGGGGATGCTGTAGTATACTCTTGTAGGGAGGAAGGATTTATATTATATCTGTGTAGTCGGTTTTTAGGTCCTGTAAAGTGGTCAGTACTGTCATGAATTCAACCGTAAGTCATATGTGCGATCCATTCATCCTGTGTGCCTTGTGTGTGTGTGTGTGTGTGTGTGTGTGTGTGTGTGTGTGTGTGTGTGTGTGTAAAAGTTTTGTGCAACCCATTCATTCAGTATCACCTAAACTGCCTGTTTGTTTGCGAATATGTATGTTTTTGTAGTTCCTTTCTGTTCTGCTTCTCGGGATGATTACAGTTGCCTGGGTCTGTTTATCCACACAAGAGACCCTGTACTCTTTTCCCAATCACTCCCGGACGCAGCCTTCAAGCGGACGCTGTTTAGAAGTGACTGTATAAAGGTTAACCCCAAAACTCCGCATTTTTCCCCTCGGTACTGTTGATAAGCGTGTCTGGGGATACCTAGGCTGGAGCAAAAAGGTGGAGAGGTGGTGTTAACGAGCAGGGACCACAGGGCACCCAACACACCCCGCTGCTTTTGTTCAATCCTGCAAGCTTGTCTCCTAGGTTTTCCCCCCATTTTATCTGTGTTTTTTGAGGGCTTGTCACTGGGCGCGAATATATTGCTCTTGACCAAGATGCCGTATAGCCTTTTGTGGAGATATGTGTGTGTGTGTGTGTGTGTACTTGATCCCGTGTGTGCGCGCCGCGCGCGCGTGTAAACATGTTGGATGATGATCATCAAGTTAATGCATCTTGTATAACCGTGAAATTTGTAACTTCATTTGATGAGTTCGAAAGCACCAACAAGTTCACAAAAAACAAGTCAGATTCATATTTTGCTCTTCCAAACACTACAGCGTTTACCCATTTATTGAAGATACTGACATATGGCTAGTTTGTCAGTGAAGATTGTGAATGTGCAATGAGTTTCAGAAGGGCCTGTGCCCAACACAAAAGACTATCGCAAAGGCAGAATTATGAGGTGGCAAGCGACATTACAATGATAAAAAAAAAAAAAAAATCGTGGGTGCCGGGGTCTCAAAGAAATAAGCTGTGATCAAATGAATGAACAGCGACTAAATGGCCAGGCAGGGATTAATTGAACAAACGGATTTTAAATGAAGTATGAGGAGAAGAACCGAGGTGCTGCTGAAAAGATAGTAGGCTGTTTGGACTAAAATCGCGTAACATTGTATAAATAGCCAAAGTTACCAGTCTGCTGCTTCTGATCGTAACTACCTGGGATTCCCATATCACCCGCAGGAAGAACTTGCGTGACTCTGTTTTCGTTTCTGTTTTCATTTTCTTCCTTTTTTGCAGTGGATCAACGTGAATGCCAGTGTTACAGAGGCAGTGATAGATGATGACAGGGCCAGAGGAGGGAAGATCAAGGGCGTAATTCATCTCTGTGGCATGATCCAATATTGACTGCTGGGCGTGTAATCAAGAGAGAAAAACTTGAGAGATAGAGAAAAAGATGCACAGTGTCTATGCACTATCAAGGGAGTGCGGAGTAACTTTTTTTGTCATGGGTAATTCGTGGGTTGCTTCTGTAGGTTTGATTGATTTCCTAGTCTCATTATACTATACCTGCTGTACAACGATAGCACTATAATCTGATACCCAGCAGGGGTTACACTGCGTCTAGTCGTATGATTGTCTTGATTTCTCTTAGCAGAACTATGCTCCCAGTTGTTTGCCTGAACGCAGTAACATAGTTAGTCCACGGGAGGGAAAGGGTCAATCGAAATAGTTTTTAACCTATTAACTAAACACTTCTTTCACCTGCATAGAATAATCTACTGTTAGCCGGAAGAGAATACATAGATCCGTCAATAGCAATGGCCCTTTGACTGCTAGCCTTAATTCCAAATGAGCAAAATCGTTCAACGTGAGTGATTAAAATACCTTTCTGCGTCAACGGCAGCGTATAGACCTTTTTTCAGCCCTTTGAGTATAAGGATTTCTTTAAGCAGATCAAAATCATGTACTTTTAGCCTGAAAAAAAAAAAATGCGTTCTCGGCAAAAATATGACCAGGGAGCAAGGAACACTGACGTGAGCTCCAGAGATGGCCGAAAAACAGGGTAGGGACAAGAGGCAGAATTTAACCACTTAGTTATTAGCAATTCTTTCAGTTGAGCGAAATAGTCTAGTGTTAGCCTGAATAAATTATTTGAAGTGCGCCCATGTCAAGGAAAGGATGTGAATTGCAGGGGTAGCCAAAAAAAACAAGCCACAGGTGGGCATAAGCTTGCCTGCAGACAAGGGGAAAAAATGTAGGAAGACTCTCATCACGACTGTACAGGTAATTACAATGCTGCCACACGGAGTTATCCTAGCGCTCCCACCTCCACTCCCCCGCCACCTTCCCTCTCGCCGCTTCCACCATCACCTTCCTCATCATTATTGCTACCATTTAAACTGCTTTTATTGCCACCACCACCGCCACCACCATACACGCAGGGGATCGTGCCCGGAAAATAGCTACAGGTATATACTGTGAGAGGCCTTCTTCCAACTCCAGCAAAACTTCGGCTTTGGCCTCAAAAGCCTTCGTTTTTTTCCCCCAACTCTCTCCTTATCCCTTTCTCGCCTGGGGTGTGTAATTACAGGCAAGATGAGAGAGATAGCGGCCGTGTACAGGTGCCTTGGGTGCGGTAAATTCCTCTTGTGTGATTATTTTAATATTTTTGCATACAGAGAAGCCGCCATCCTCCCCTTGGGTCACAATTTGCCTTTCTTATAAATAACCTGGTATGAAAAATGGACAAGTGGGATATTTTAAAGCACCAGGGGAGAGTATTATTGTTGGAGCACCTCAGGATAAGTGACGCTGTTCCACGGCTACAGTTATAAAGGTTATTACTTTATATAATTTGATAATTGTGCCATGGGCTAAAGAGATCTTGCTTAACAAGTTAATAATATTCAAGAGGGTTGAGAGAGTTGGAATCTTTCATGCTTTAAGCTTTATCACTAATGGTTGCAGCTGTTCATGCAGGATTCTTCTCTGGTGTCTTCATCAGTAAGTATCGTATTTTGTTGTTTCATCTGAAATCATAGACTAATGGAGTTAAGTTTTCCTTTCTCTGCATATGAACCTCGTGGAAGAGCATTAGGCTACCGCGATCCCAAATATCAGTCACCCCCATCTCTATTCCCGTAACTAATTCAATCGATTCGGAAGTAATAATGAATTGTATAGCAGTAAATTTACGTCTCTGATAAAAACAAACACATTAATGCTAAAAAAAAAAAAACTAGTAATGTACGGAAATTTTAACCTTGTAAGCAACAGTACACAAACCTTTTAGATTTAGCAGCAGAAGCATCCACCACTCTGTGCTACAGGACAGGTTCTCTTCTGTTCTAATTTATATTCTGTGCCTTCATAATTTGACACAACACACACACACACACACACACACACACACACACACAAACACACACTCTGATATAAATCTACACCCAAAAATATAACTTCGAATTAAATAGGTTTGAGGTAGGATGCTGCTGTGTAAAATGTGCAGTTTTATAACCTCATTACTCAGCCTCATACAACGGGTACTGGCCACTGCGGCTTTCTACCAATGTCCCCGAAACTGCCTGCGGGATCTGGTGACCGAACGGTGCCCTGATGCGCCCCGTTACAACTGTGTCCCATAATAGATCATGAGGCTAAACGAAGAATCTGGTCCAGCGGCGTTGTGCTTCGTCGTGATGGATGATGACGGCTAGAAATCAAATTCGAATCCGATTAAATTCCAAAATCTGGTTCTTGAGGTTCCGAGTATTGAGAGAGGAGATTGGGTTTGGGATAACGTCATGATGCAGGGCGGGTACTCGGACGCACAGCACCCGCCTTTGTTTTGCCCTCACTGAGCCAAGGCACAAAAGATGAAACCGATTATCGAGCCACATGGTCACTGGAGCCGCGAAATAATCTGGGAAATATTTAAACTTAATGTCCTTTCGTCTGGGCTACAACAAGAACTACTGACCGCAAGATCGCGACATCGAGCCAAGACATGAGTAGGGAATAGATTTTGGATTTGAATCCATGAAAAAAGCCTTAACTGATCATCCACAAGACCTACCGCAACACTCTCCCTAATGTCATCACAATTCTTCATTCCTTCATGAGATAGCTCGAGCCCGTTTCTGTATGGATGGTTCGGTGCTAGTGACAAATGGTGACATCTGAGGGTGTGTGATGTCGTCTGTTGATGGTGCTTGGGACGACTACTAGGCTCAGGGAATGTGCTGCTTATAGTTGGTGTCCAGAATCGTAGACTTAAAAGTATGTGAAAGGGTTAAATATGATGGGTTGATTACATTGATGGGTCATTAAAGTCCCTCATGTGTTCTGACTGAGGTGTACGAACATAGTAAGGACAGTAAAAAAGCAAAATGTTGAGTTCAGCGTGTAGTGAGCCGTGATTAAGTACTGGGTGACCTGAAGTTGGGTATTAGTCTAAAATAATGCCCTCTCGGTATCGCTGTCGGCTTCCAATCACTGAGCCACATGTTGCAGCTGCCGCGGTGATCAGATATAGGTTTGTTAGCGGCCAGGCGGGTAAAGGAAGCCTCAAGTCATGTCACCCACTAACTCCTCCCATATTTTATTTGACTTTATCTTGTTTATTTATTTACTTATTTGTTTTTTTTATCTTTACCTGCCGTTAGGAAATCCAGTTCAGCTTTGGGGAAACCGTAAGCACTGAAGGAGCTTCAGCCATCTTCAATTAATATTTTAAAACCATGAAGTTTTTTTATTTTGTTTTGGCTGCACGTCTGGTCTGATGATTTTAAATAATTTAGGAGAGACCCTGTAGGCTTGCGTTCACTCGGGTGTGCAGATGGAGGTTAGTTAGGGACAAGGTGATCAGAGGCAGCCTGGAGTTATGTGGCTCATTAATCCAAGTGTACAGGGGGATGATAACATGATAACCACCCATCCTGCTTTGTTAGCCTCACCTGTCAGTATATTTCTGTACAGCGGGTCACTTCAGCACAGCGTGCCGTTTTTTTTCTTTCCAGGATGATCATGCACGCTTGATTTCACCCTTACCTAAATTAATATAGGGTATACTGAACATAATAACTTAAATGCAGCAACCTAACCTAGTCTCTCCTAACCTAACACAACCTATCCTAGCCTGTCAAACACCTTACCAAACCTCTTCTAACCTAACTCAACTTATCGTGGCCTAAATCAAGCAGCCTAACCTAACGTCTTTAACTTAACCTGTTCTAACATAAACCGAACAGCCTAACGTAGCCTAGCCTTTCCTAACCTGTACCGACCTAAATAAAACAACCTAACCTAACCTCTCTTGGCCTAAGTAACCTGTTTTAACCTAAATTAAACAGCGTAATCTTGTCTTCCCTAACCTAACCTTCCCAGACCTGGACCACCATGGAAAAAATACTGCCCAAATAGACTGCAGTACGATTTGCCACATGCTAGTAAATGTGTTATTGCCAATCCAGGGACGTGGCGGGGTGGAGAAAGCAAACACTGAAGCCTCAAATATCCTTTTATTGATGTGCAGGAAGTGAGTGATTTGCTAGGCTGGAGTGAAGCAGGCTAACAGATGATAGATGAGAGTGGTGAAGGCTGTGAGAGGCTGCCGTCCTTCAAAAGCGTAATACTTGATGATGGTTATGGTGATGGTGATGAGATGCTCCTGCTGGTGATAATGATGATGATGATGATGATGATGATGATGAAGGAAGCTATTTGCGAAATCTAGCTGAAGACGATGACTTAAATCTTGGCATGGAAAAATCCGGTAGGTGATTGTAATGACTAGACGTAACCGTTTCTGTGAGGTAACCTTTTATTTTATAAGTGGTTGAGAGGAAGGAGGAATGATGAGGGAAAAAGAGGGATAGGATAGGAAAAAGTAAGCCCGGATTGAAACGGGATTTATTGAAGCTGGGGAGGTGAGGCCGGGGAGGAATGATTAGAGGCATGGGGGTAGGGGAAGGTACGAAAAAGTAGGGTAGGTATGAAACAGTGGAAATAGGTAGGCAGGAAAGGGATGGTTGAGGAGAGGAAGGAATGATGTAAGACGAGAGGTGGGGAAAAAATGATAGGTTACGGTTAAAACAGGTGATGCAGGTAGAGAAGCCTGAGTGTGAGAGAGGCGTGGCAGGGGATAGGGTAGGGCAAGAAAGTGATGCAAAAGGCGATGGGTAGGTTAAGTGGCTTGGTAGGAGAGGAAAATGAGGCAAAGATGGTACAATGTGAGGCAAGGTAATGACCAGGGCAAGGTGAAAGAGTGTGGATAAGACGTTTGTTCGTATCTGTTGTCACCCAGCACTGCGATAATGAGTGGCAAACAAAAGTGATAAGTGATTCTTACATAGTCTTGCATCTTCCATTTGATTTACTTCTCTTTGAAGGAGTTTACTGTTGTTTATGAAAATTTACACTGATGTTGTTTCTAAGAAAAATGTGAATGATTAGTGTTTGACATAAATTATTGATAAGTACTGTAGCAAGAGGCGAGGTGGATTCTGTGGCACGCAAGCAAGAGAGGCTGACCCAGGAACGTGGTTTTACTCTACACACTGTGGCCGCAGGGAACTGAGAACTTGATTTATTAGCGCAACATCCTCAGGTTTTATGATAGGCGGTTTGGCTGGTAGTAGCGGCCGGTCGGGCTGGTGAAGAGGGCCACTGTGAGGGGATAGAGGGCCTGGGTGGGGTCAGGGGCCACAACTCTGCAGATGGGGTGGTGGTGGCCCCAAATGTAGTCCCAGTGACGAGGGTACGGCGCTGGTGGCCCCCGCCTGGGCAGACGAGATTCAGGTTTTCCCCAAGTAAGCTGGTGTGGTATGCATTCCACGAAGCGCCTGGACCGAGGGGCTATTAAGGAGCATTAATCCAGTCGGTGATGGTTTCATGATGAACATTAAGTTGTTTGTAATATAAGGAGATGCCTAAATATTTCATACCTACGGCTAACCGGTGGGAGGCTGGGGCTCGTTTGCCTCGAATTTTCTATTATGCCTTTTGATTCAGGAAGATAAAGTCAACTTTTTAATAATTTTATGATCGATAAATACAGTATGGCTAATAGGGAATTTGGCTGTTCATACGCAGACGAAATTTCTGACTGTTTTGCCCCTTTTCATCAGATACGTCCACCTTGTTCTTGAACCTTACCTTTTCTTCATTATTTTCCTACCACACTGTTCTCCCTTCTCCCCTTTCCTTTCATTGCCCTCTCGTTGCAGTATCAATTTATTTGTGTCATAACTTCCTCGACCACTTCCTCAATTACCAGTGGCTTCCAATTTGCCAAGAACTCTTTACTCGCCTCCCTGTCCTCAAAATTTCCCCCCCTCATTACTCATTCTCGTCGCGCCATTTCCTTCCCTCTTTACTTCTCTCAGGTAGTCATTCTCCCTGACTATTCTTTCTCTTTCTCCCTTTTCTCCCGTTCCATTTTCTAAGTTGTAACTCGTACCTTGTTTTCCTCCTTGGCTATTCCTTTCCTTTCTCATTCTCCAGTTTCTTCCATTTCAAATTTAAAGTTGTATCAGAGGCATCAAAGCCCATTTCAACCTGTTACCTAACGCTTCTCGCTTTATGCCCCCTGCCCCTCCTACACCCTAGCTTGATTTTGAATGGCTGATGAATATGGGACCGAAAGGATGGTGGATAGGGGAAGGGATGGTGGGGGTTTGGGGGAAGGGACTGTAAAAGGACCGGTGGGATAGTAGGCTGGGGGAGAGGGATGGGCATGAAGGGCTGAGATGGAGGGGGGAAAAGGGTGTGAGATGGTGGGATAAGATTTGGGAGAGAGCTGAAGAGAAGAAGTAGAATAAAAACCCATGCAAGACGGAGGGATATGTAAGGAAGGCTAGAGTGGAGGGAAAAGAAACTTGAGATGAAGGGACAAGGTTGTAGGAACGGCTGGAGAGAAGAGGAAAAAATATACAGGACTGGGTGCGTAGGGTAAAAGAATTGCAGGGATGGAGCGAGAGGAGACTAGGGTGAAGAGATAGGGTTAGAGGGATGCAGAGAAAGAATATAGAAGTTAGCTGAGAGAAAGGGATAGATAAAGAAGGCTGGAAATGAGGGAGAAGCTTGAGATATAGGGATAAAGTTGGAGGGATGGTCGAAAAGAATAAGAAGAATTAATATATAAGGCTGGGTGGGGGAGCAATGAGTAGGGGAGGCTGGGATAGAAGATAGGAAGTGATATGGAGGGATGGAGAGGTTAGGTGAGGGGGATGGATTGATGAGCAGGTTGGAAAGGAGGAGAGAGATGGGAAAGGAAGATCTATGGGATAATTGAGAATGAAAAGTGGATGACTAAATGAGAAAGAAGAAAAGTGAGGAAGAGAGGGAGGTAAGATCAATTGGGTGCAATGGGGGAGAGACTAAGATGGAGAGGCAAAGTTGGGTGATGATCGGGGAAGGTGTAGAGGAGAAGAAATGGATGAATAGACGATAGGGAGGAATGGGGGAAAGGAAGGTTGAGGTAGTGATGAAGGAAGCGAATAAAATGGAAGAGGAAGGTTGGTGAGACAGTCCGGAGAGAGAGAGAGAGGGAGAAACAGGGGAACAGATGCTGGAGAAGAAAGGTAAAGGACGAGGGTAGATAGAAGCTGAGATGGAGGTGAGAAAGACAAAGACTGAAAGGAAAGATTGGAGGGATGGTCAGGGAGAAGAGCCAATGAGAGAGGAAGAGAGAGAAGAGGAGGTGAAATGCCGTGGGAAGAGAACACTGAGTAAATAAAAAAATAAATAAATAAAACTAATAAAGGAAAGGAGGACTATAAAGCTACGAAAAAAAGAAATACATTAAAGAAAAGAGAGAGAAGAGGAGTGTTATAAGAATACAGGTGAGTCTATGGGCCTGAAATGACTAAAGGAAAGGAAAGACGAGGAGGTTGGATGGGTTGCAAAGGACGGAACAGTAGCATAGAAGAACTGATGACAACGAGTAAGAATGATTAAATAACGAAGAAGGTGGGGCGCGTTCGGGATTAAGTCAGGATGCCTCAGTAGTGCAGTGGCAAGTAAGAGATAAAGAGAAGGATGGGACGAGAATGGAGGGGAGAGGAAATACTTTACATTAGTCAGGCAAAGGAACACAGTTTGGAAAGTTCGAATATGAGGATAAAAGTCATTATTATTATCATTCTGTCCTTGTTTCCCACTGCTAAATGGGTGGCAGGACGAGGATTGTATAAAAGTGAAGATGATAAGGATGAATAAGAGAAAAAGAAGATGATTCTGAGGGAGGAAGGGAGATCAAACAGGAAACTGGGAATGAGGGGAGTGGCAAGAGGAAGCGGGCGGAGGAGAATAGCGAGAGAGGAGAAAGGAGGACGAGAGAAGGGGCGGAAGTAATCAAGCAAAGGAACGCTGGCACACGAAAGTCAAATTAAGTAATGGAGAAAAGCAACAAGGACAGGTAAGGGGAGGAGGAGGAGGGGGAGGTGATGAGGGAGAAAGCGGAGAGTGGGAGGGGTAAGAGAGAGGAAGAAGGGGAGAGGGAAGAGAGTCGGGGAGAGATAAAAAAGAGGGAGGAGGAGAAGGGAAAAATCGTCAACCAGACCCCCCCAGAGAACAAAAGACGACCACCAACAGCGACTGCGACGGAGCCATAACGATTTAATTAACGCCTCACCTCCGTCTGATTAATAAAGCCTAGCCCGACCGTTGGAAGGGCGAGGGGGTCGGGAGGAGCATGAAGCAAGAGGGAGAGGGAGTGAGGAGAGAAAGGAGAGGGAGGGGGAGGGGAGGATGGAGGTGTAGGCTAAAAAGAAAAGCAAACATTAACAGACCTACTGATTCCTTGGAGCCTGTCTGCTATAGGGTAGATTATGATTAACGCAATACAACTGATGATAATACCTGTGGATATAGGAAGGATAATAAAAAAAAAAAAAAATGTTGTAGACAGAAGGAAGCGCAAGAAAAAAGCTTGTGAATTCAGGGAAGATTAAGGAAATATTGATAATTAAAAAAAATGTGAGATGATATATCGATTAAAAATATGAAAACGTTGTGGATGGAATAAAAGGTGTGAGAACGTTTGTGAACGGAGGAAAAGCAAGAAAATAGAGCTTGGATTCAGGGGTTGTAAGTAAAATCTTGCGAAATTTCAAGTGTGTAAGACAAGAACTCGTTGACTGAAGAGAGTGTGTGAAAAAAAAGTGTGTGTCGAAGAAAAGAATGTAATTTGCAGCAGTGGCGGTAAGTGGGCGAGAGAAGGGTATGAGAGGCGTGGAAATTGGTACTTGAGGTAATTTATGTTAGAGGTAGAGCACCGCGGGAGAGGCCACGAGAAAATGGTGGATAAGGAGGTTGATAAGAAACAAGGACGAAAAATGGTCAGATGGGAAAATTTATGGATAGAAAAGTATAGCCATAAATTTTTATGGATTGAAAGGAGATTGTAATTCAGATAGAAGTATTCTGGAAAATGCATGAGAGAGAAAGAAGGCAAAGTTGAGGGAAAAGAGAAGAGGGAAGGAAGGGGGAGGAGAGAAAACGCAAGGAAGGAGAAGAAAAAAAAAAAGGAGAGAAAAAGAAAAGTTCGTCTTGAACCTTCACCCAGGATTAGGAGTATCGGAAACTGATTAATCTTTACATACAGGCACAGTAGGAGAAGAAATTTTGTCTAATATTTCACCTCTACTTCTTCTCACCATCCACTGCAGGCTAATATTCCTAATCAGAGAGAGACTTCAAATGTTTCTCTGCCCGTAGAATGATTCTCTTTATGATGCGCCGGGGCGATAAGTGACGGACATAGCTTAGGTTTGAAACAGGCGCAGTGTAATAGTTAGCGAATGTTGTCCAAGAGTGAAGAGAATGGGATCAACAATTCTTTTCCGGTGCCTCGCATTTGTGTAGAAACTTAGTGAAACGTTGCCAAATAAATCAATGATATTCAGATTTATTCAAAGGTCTGTAATCCGATCTCATTAGTTTCTGGAACCCCTGATATGTAGAAGGATAATTGATCATAACTGTTCAGTCTTGGTTGATAAATCCTGTACGTCTTTGTGTGTGTGTGTGTGTGTCATTCCAAAACCGATTTAATTATTTTGTTTAGTTTTGCAGGAAGGTCTCGTTGGGTTTGGACACAATTTGGAGATGGAATGAAGGCACTTAACTGACCGAATCTGTGGATTTCACGGTTTTAATAACCTTGATCTCTTGTAAATATAAAGCCGTATTATTTTGGCTCAGGATATTCCGTAGCATTTCTTCCCTAGCGATTTATTTTCCAGTTTACACCCTAATACTCTCATGTAGGCTATATCTTTTTAACCCCTCGAATCAAATTACGTATATTTTATTTTCCCTACCCCAGACGTAAGCTGAAGAAAATCGTCTGAACGTAGAAAGAAAGCATTAAGAGATATAATCAGACTGAAGGAGTTAGTACCGCTATACTTTGCATCAGTAATAAAAAAAAAGAGGATACTAAGAGGCAATAGGCAAGATAAATAGCTAAGGAAAAGGTGTTACGGTACCCCCAAAACCAACGAGAATACGACCGGTAGACTTTTGTGGCAGCGATAATTGGATTTCCTCAACAGGTAGCGGCTCTCCACTTGAAGTTAATGAGCAGGAAAATTAAAATCGAAAGGGACTGACGGAAAGGAAAAGTTGTCTCTCATTCCGCGAGGCGCCAGAAGAATGATTAGGTGGGGGAAATAAGAGAAAGTAAAAATAAATAAATGAATAAATAGATAAATAAAAACATAACTTCATAAATAACAAACCCGAATCTGAAAGGAGAGATGTCTTGCTCTACGAAAGAATTTGAAAAGAATGATGAGTTGGAAAATAAAATCGAATGGGAAGGAGGACAAAGAAAGGTGTTTTACTCCACAAAGGTGAAAGAACACCCAGGCAGGAAGTGAAATCGAATGTGACTGGTGAAAAAGGAACAGTTGTTCATTTCACGAGAGGCTAAAACAATGGATATAAGAGCTATCACATCCAAAGGAAATGACTGCTAAGAAAAAATATCATGTCACCCCACGAAGGCTATAAGAAGGTGAATGAAAATAGAAAATCGAGAGTAAATGGCTGGAAAGTAAAATTTAAAAATCACATCAAAGGAAATTCTCTCACTTTACGAATTGCTGATAGAAATGATCTGGAAAATAAAATCGACTAGGAATGACGGAAATAAAAGTTATCTCTCAGAATATCCAGAAAGCTAAAGGAATGACTGTCTGTAATTACCTATGTACTCAGCAACCTTCAGTCGTCCTAAATACATGAAAATAAATATACATGGGAAGAAGTACTGACAGGTAACATAAGTACCTAAAACCCCGATTTTCCTCCTTATACCTTCTCCTGGCCCATACATACACGTCCTTTCAAAATTTCATAAAATAGTGTGTGTGTGTGTGTGTGTGTGTGTGTGTGTGTGTGGCTGGGTTTGAAACAAGAGATTCAGTAAGACCTTCCTCACATGTCAGCTCGTTGGTAAAAAAACAAAAAGGAAAGTTGTTGTTTGACTTCTTTTTCATCTGTTAACAAAATGCTATAAAATAATAAAAATATTTAGTATAGTTTTGGTCTCCCACGCGTCAAATTCCCTTAATCCTTTGTCGGACAGGGCTATTCCTTTGCCGAACG
>JAGKTI010000059.1:147096-214247 GCA_018397915.1 Birgus latro
TTACTGTATATTTACGACCAATTTGGGTTCCCACTCTACGCAGGTGAGTCGCGGCTCTTAGTTCGTACCGCAGACGAGTATTCCGTTTCTCGTTGTCCGTCGTTCAAGAGCCAAAAATCGACGTTTAGCTTGGGGAGATTTCGTACCTCGTCCTCCTTAGCGATTCATTTTAGCTGCTACGCCTTTATAACGTCTGGTATGTTACTGATGAAAATTATGTAGATATTATTTAAGCTATGGATGACCTACAAGATATATTAAGGTGAAATATGCAAAATAAATGGGTAATGAAGGAGTGTTAAGATTCTCCTATACACGCTGACTGCTACCTGACCCCTTCGATACAGGGACCAGTTTCACTGTCGGAACTAATCTCACGGCCGAAGCTAATCTCGCGGTCGGGACAGTTCTCATGACCTGAGCTATTCTCGCGGTCGGAACTAATCTCACACCGGAACTAATCTCACGGGCCCCTTCGAGATGTATGGGCTCGAGAATAGGGATTGGTTGACTGAAAAAAAGTAATTGAAACACACACACACACACACACACCGCTCGCTGGCGCAGTGGTAGCGTTCTCGCTTGCCATCTGGTAGACGGGAGTTCGCGCCTCGCTCAGGTTGCGAAAAGTTTCACTGACGAAGTGGGTGGTTACTGTCCCCCTTGAGCAAGGGGATGGGTGTGTGTTTGTGTGAAGGTCAGAGCCTTGCCCATAGATCGGACTATATGAGCTCTCAGCTCCCTTCCGGGAGGGTAAAAGCTGACGATCACTACCATCAAGTGATCCTGACTGACCCGGTGAGTTACACACACACACACACACACACAAGAGCTGTAGGTGCAATACGCAAAGTAAATAGCTTAAGAAAGGGCGATACGGGGCCTCCGGGGCAGTCGATATCAAGGCCTACTATTTACATCCAGGAAATGTGCGCGTGTAGTCACCAGCGACAGTCATTATCGATCCCTCGCCACCCATTTCGCTTCCCACCACAGTTTATAGCTCTCGACTCGGTGACGGGCCTGACGGGGTGGTGGCGGGCTGGTAGTGGGGTGGGTAGGCCAGACCACATTATAGGCTGATGACTACCACGATAACTGTTACGATTGTGTGCGCCGGTAGTTAAGGCTGGGAGAACTACAGATGCTTGGTTGACATTTGTTGTGGTGGTTCTGGCTCTCAAGCTGTGTGGGCCAATCTCTCTGCTGGGGAATTTTCTTAATGTGTAGGTGAATTAAGCTGTCAACCCCTTCACTAGGCTGGGTCTTTCCATAATTTTCCAAAATCGTCTGCGGGTGGCAATAGTAGAATAACGTAGGACGTCATCGTACTAATTGGGTTAAAGGAGATTTCTAATCCATCAACAACGAGGGAGCACTTTTTTGCTGAATAAAATCGTCTGGTTGTATCATTGACTACGTAAAGATGATACCATTGTACTCGATCTGCTCAGGGAAATTTTCTGACACTCTCACTACAAGGTGTCTTTTCTGAGCTAAATTATCTGGAGTTGCAAGATAAAAAATGCCGTAGGACCATACTTAATAGGTTAAAAATGACTCTGGTTCGGATTTTTCAGAAAAGGGTGGGATGGGCGGTGACGAGTGGGTTGGATAGCCTGGGATGGTGATGAGCCTTGTTGGTAGGCTAGTAGCTGCTACGATATTCACTATCTTGGAGAAGAAAAGGATGAAGTGGGTGAAGAAGAGTGGCGGAATGCTGTTATGATGGTTGGCAATGCTATGGGATGTATATGCTGTGAAGATGTGTGTTGTAAGTAGGCCGTTAAGGTACATGCTAAAGACGAAGGAAAAAAATATTGCGGGTGGATGGAAGTGGATGTTCTGGTTGGGGTGGACTAAAGTGATAGAGGATAGTGGGGCAGGATGGTACAGATACACATTGTGAGGATGGACATTCTGTAAGAGGGAAGAGATTTGTTTTAGAAGTTCACTGTTGGGTGAGAGAGTGAAAAGAGGATGGACTGAATGGAGAAGGGTGGATGGAACGAGTGAGGAAGATGTTGGGTGGGGTTACGGGGCGGGGGTAATACAACCTGTGAAGATGGGCATTATAGACTGAGCGGTATGGACGTGGGGATGGCTTAATTTGTTCTGCAGACACAACAATAGCATTGAGAACAAAAAACATAGAAACTAAGCATACGAGAGGTACCACTAGTGTCAGACATAAAAATCTTAAATGGTAATGAAACGCTCCACCCATGGTAACACACACACACACACACACACACACACACACACACACACACACACACACACACCAGCTGTATATGGTTAAACTCTCCCACAAGACGAGCAGGTGTGTCGGTATGAGGCACACTAAAAGTACTTAACATCCCTTCTCGTAGGCTTCACTGTGGATCCTCCGTGTTGCCGATGGGGATGCGACTTAACCCCATCTAAACACCGATAAGGACCCTACAAAGGGGGTATATAAAGCTAAATACGGTGTTGGCTTCATCTTTATACTCTCTCTCTCTCTCTCTCTCTCTCTCTCTCTCTCTCTCTCTCCCTCGTGTATTTGATGTGAATTTTGAGAACCTCCCTGACTTAACAAGATGACGTCCCTCCTGATATCCTGTGTGGCACGCCCTCGCTAACAGAGGCTGGGGTGCGGTTAAGGCGGACGTGATGGGGCGCCGCTCGTTCCCGGGACTGTTCTTGCGAGGATAACGCTGCTCACAACGACGAGAGGAAATTCTGCGCCCAGTTAGCTGACAACGTAAATTCCAACAAAAGATACCTGAGAGGGCGCTTGATAACTCTCTCACTTAGGCTTGGTCGCACGTATAATAGTTTGGACCTACACTTTTACTTTATATGAAAACTTTGTCATGTTTCTTCACTTGGCGACGTCTGATAATCTTGCAATGTTAATTTGTCACAACGTAGCATAGTACGCCTTGTTGTGCACTAGACCGTGTTCACATTTTCTTTGTACGATACTAATGTAGCAGTAGACTCTTAAAGTAATATTCTTTTTAGCGTCAAAACAAAATACTTATCAACTGAATTCTGGCTTTCTGTGCATATGAATTGCATACATGTTGTTATTAAGTACAAATACATTCTTGCAGACGCCCAAGAGATGGTTAAGCTATTTTTACCATATTCTTACCCGTGGTTCACCGTGCGAAGAGAGCGTGTTAGTATTTAGGAAACAGTGCAGTTAAACAGACCCTCTATCTTAATGACGAAATTCATAATGTGAGTTTTTTGTATCAATAATCCTGATCATTGCGCCAAATTCACCAATACTTCTAAAACAAGCATACGTATTTGTTTTTCCTTTTCATTGCATATTTGTTTGCAGACTTTATCATTGAGTCATAGGGCAGGGCAGATCAAAGAATTCTGAAGAAGAGAGGGCGGGCGAGTGTATTTTCTAAAGGTAATTAAGCTGACAGGTGACTCGGGCAGCAAGAGTAAGGACGTGTTAACTGCAGCGTGGAGTCCAGGGGTCGCACGCCTGCCTGTCCACCCTACAAACACCCTCATTAACAAACAAAGGTCACTGTCCTCGCTGTCATGCCTGCCCTCCTCCCTCCTGTAAGAGAATGGTTAATGTCGGTGGAGGTTCCTGAGCGCCCCAGGCCACGCGTCCCTGCATGACACTTACTCGTCATGGATCTCTTGCGGCTACAGTTTTATTGGCTAGTAAATTTCGTGGTTTTGACACTAAATGTGTTGTGTGGATGCGGTTACCTTTTTCGTTGTTGGTGGATTTGTTCTCAGGTGCATTTTATGGGGTGATTTGACAGAGTCCCTGTTTTTTTGTTTTTTTTTATCTCTAATGAAATTTCGAAAGTCATTCACATCATCGTTGGTATCATCGTATTTGAAGTATAACTATAAGTAATGTAAACTGTGGTGTACGATAAAGTCTAATCTTTTACCCGAACCGTCGAGGAAGGAGGCGTATTACAATGAGGAAACAAGTAGACTAACAATTTTCCTTCTCATTTACTTCAAACATCACATACTCTCTTCCCAGTGCCATATTTCTCCTACTGTAATCAAATCTACTACTGTGATTCATCCTCTTTTTCTCAAAAACTTCTCACACAATCCCTAAACTCCAATAATCCTTTCCTTTTCTCCTTACTCCTCTCCCTACCTGGGTCACGCTCACCGCCACCCACCCCTCATTGTTTACTTTCTTCCTGACTGACATTACTCTTGCCTTCACCCCCTTGCCTCGCTCACACATTTCAGGAACAGGTCTTTCGTCAGTAATGAAACCTTCCTCTTTTGTTCTTACCCTTTCACCGACCACGGATTCCCTTCCTTTGGCATCCCAAAATATTTCCTTGGATGTCGTGTTCTCACCGTAGACTTTTATAGCCTTGCTCTAGCCGGGCTTGTAATCTCCGTTTACTTCTGTTCATTGTATTCTTTATACACAGCGACGGTACTTTTGATATTCTCAACAGTGATTCGAGAGACCTCTTGTAAGAAACAGCCTCTTTTCGTTTTTCCCACCAGCGGGATGCACAGCACGATGACAGCAGAGTCCGGGTGCGCGTACGTACGTGCTTGCGTGCGTACGTGTGTGTGTGTGTGTGTGTGTGTGTGTGTGTGTGTGTGTGTGTTGGTAGGGTTGATAGGGTTGGTTGGGTAGGTGAGGGAGGCAGATGCAGAGGGACAGCTGGTAAGATGCTGGAGCGGGGTTATTTAAGAAGTGATGTGGTGTAGAGGAACAGCTGGTGAGATGCTTAGAATGAGGTTTTGTGAGAGGTGCAGCTGGTGGAGAGGGGCAGCTGGCGGGGCGTTGATGGTTAGTCCGTGAGGGAGGGCAGTTGATAGAGGGGCGAGGTGTTAACAAAGCCTCCTCTCAGACCTGTGACATGCATGGGCAATAGACACTTTCATTGGCACTAGGTATTCTGCTCCTTTGCCTGCGAGGTGTTTAGTACCCGTATCGCGTATTCATCCTCTGAAGTCATCACTGTAATGTGTTCGTCACTGTATTCTTGTCAGTTTTATTAAGAACGTGGCATGGAACGAGTTGGGGGTATCACATCCGTAAACGTGGTGCGCTAGTAGGAACTGGTTAAAAGTCACTGGGGACGAAGTAATGAAAGTTGGATGACTTTATCCTGCAGGGGACTGATGATGATAATGATGGTGATGGCGGTGATGATTATGATGAGATTTTTCTTCATCGGATTTACGATAGAAACGACCATTCGTACACACTGATTATCCGTTTTATTAGCACTGATCATAACCTTAGTGTGGGTTGTATGTGCGTGTGTGTTCCCTAAATTACCCTTGGCTGATGTGACCTAGGATAAAAGTATCAGCAAGTGAGACAATAACACTCAGATGTTAAAGAGAATCAACGCTATGTAGGCTATGTAGTATGCCTGAGTATTCATAAAGTTCATAATTTTGTCCCAGAATATCTTACTGTGCCCTTGCAGATATATGCACACACAGCATTGCCTAAGAAAAAGAGAACAACGGTATATAAAATTTTCCCATTCCTTCGATTTCCACGTACGTTCCCTCACCCTTGTCCTCACTTCCTCATTCTCCTCCGTCCTCTCCCCTCCTCCCCTTCCTCTCACACTAGACGCCTGACAGACCGCACCTTCCCTCCACTTTGGCCCCACTTGATACACTCAGGCATAAACAGTTCCGCGCCGTCTGTGGCCGAGACTGCGTGTGAAACCTGGTCACTGAGATAAAGGGGTCAAGGAAAATATGCTCCACTATGTTTGCTGCTCATACTCACAATTCTGGGCCATGTTGTCTTTGTTCGAGAGAGGCATTTGCATCACCTTTGTGCTTCAAGATCGCAAATGCCACACTGGACCCAAGCAATAGTTCTGTGTTGCATGGATGGACCGGTTAAGTATATGCGTCGGGAAATATTGTCATGACCTCAGTATCACATCTGCAACACTGAGCACAACACACGTCTGCCGAATGTACTGTAGATGGAAAAGCTTTATATATACTTTTGAACATTGTCAGTAACATGTTTTTGGCTTGATCAAAATTGCAACTCTGAAAAAGGAGTAGTATTTCTGGGACTGTTTTTGGTGGGAGTGGATGGATAGGTTCTATACAATGCTTTGGAATTTGTCGATATCACTACCAAGGACTTCACATTAATTTGCAGCTGACTGATCACGTCAGTAATGACCCCCGGCTCTATAAGTGTCGTTCAGAAAATTTAAAGAAAGAATTTGACGATTAAAAAAAAAAAAAGCATATAGCACATAAATGACGCCATCGTGGTGAAGGGGTTAATATTGACTGATACATTTCCCACGCATAGTTGTAAATAATTCTTACATTAAAATATAGTTAAGAATAGAATCATTTACATTTTTTTCTCCCTGTCAAGACGTGCATCAGAGACAGAGGTGTGCGAGACAGCTATCATATAATTGCATGACTGTCAACCAATCAACCTTTTGCGACCCACCTTGAGCCTCAGCCATTATCAATATTTTCTTTTTGCCCAACACTGTGAATCATGTATACGCTTTTGACTTCTTTTTTATGAGGTAACTTTCCTGTTCACAGTTTAGCATTAAAGACAATAATTATAACAGCAGATGTCCGACCAACAGGGCAATTTTTTATTAAGATTTCTGACAATTCTGATAAAATTCTGAGTTCATGAGTATAAATTTTGCTGAGAATCATTTTTTTTGTTTTTTTTTACCTCAGTACGATGGCGACTATTCTGATTTACTGTAGCTGACATCAGACGAATTTACTTTTATTTTGTGAAAACCTCATGGCCTAAAAGGGTTTGTCTCTATCTTCATTGACCTCTCCAGTCCAAACGATCATACTGAAGTTAAATAGAATCGACTGAGGTTATTAAGAATCAGGAATCGTCGTTGCAGTGAAGGGTTTAGTCTTGCAAAATCAGGAATCGTCGTTGCAGTGAAGGGTTTAGTCTTGCAAAATCAGGAATCGTCGTTGCAGTGAAGGGTTTAGTCTTGTAAACAATATTAGAGTCTCCTTCAACATCTTTAATATGTTGACCTTTTCATTTTTGTTTCCCTAACTGTTTGTAGATTTTTTTTTTACTTGGAAGAAATTTTTTAAACTGGAGGTGTTAGATATAATTTTTACTAACCCCTTCACTACGAGAGGGTCTCCTAACTTTAAATAAAACTGTGACGTTAACTAGAAATAAATGATAAAAGTCCTCGTGTTGAAGGGGTTAATCTGCATACATTCAGTCAGGTAAGCGTGTGGTCTTTCCCCAAACCGGCGGAACCCATAGCTGGCCAAACACCTGCTAATTCAACACCTGCCCGGCCGTCTCACCTGAGCTGTGTGGGTAAACCTTTAAAGTCAACACACCAGCCCCACCTCGCCCCCAACTCCACCTTCACCTCCTCTCTCTTTTTCTCTCTCACCTGCTGCTACGTCGTCGGCCATCGAACTCTCTCTCTCTCTCTCTCTCTCTCTCTCTCTCTCTCTCTCTCGTCCAAAATGTTCCAATCACACATGTACAGTCGGGCTCAATAGTCCCTTTACACGTCTGGACTATCGATTTGGTACGGTGAGATCACAACCCATTCTCTTTTTGCCGATTCCTTTAGCAAGTTCAGATTAGACTTTGATATACTTTCGAGACAGTGTAAAGGAACTACTGACCGCAGTTATAGAGGTAATAGGCCCAGTCTGTCCTGAAACTATAGACATCGGGTTCAAGTTTTCCCTTGAACAGTCTTGAAATGGTGTTGGAAACTAATGAAGTCGTTAATATCAGCACAAATATTAAATTGGGCTTGAATCTCTCTTCATTAGCTCGGGATGTGGAAATTAATTACTGTCTGGAATTGTACAAGCGACACTGGAGGCAACACTACCCCAGAATCTGATAAAAGTTTGACGAAATTAGGTCTGAGTGACAATTTGCAGATTATTTTGATGTGTCTGGTAATCCTCGTTTACTTAAAATTCAAATTAGCGTCATATTCTTCTTCTTTAATGAGTGTCAGTAAAAATAATGTCTCGCAGTATCATAAATTCTTCGTTCTGTTGTGTAGTTCAGTGCGAGTAACGGAACTTAACGATACTTTTTTGTGGACTCTACCGAGGCTTTGACATTTTGCACTCCACATTCACTCCTCGTTCGTCTTGTTCGGCTTGTTGGTATATTGCCTTCCCTGGGGTTGGCGGTGGTGGTGGCGTGGAAGTCCAGTTTCCATATATGCAAGGGTAACTGGAGCTGCATTTCGTAATCCTGTTCCATTGACCAGCCTCACACACACCCACCAGCCTCACCAACAGCCCTTCCTTCAGCAGTTCAGATCCGCGCCATTCACACCACCACCACCACCACTACTTTCTAGCCCAGCGCCCTTCCCTCAGTAGTACAGGATTTCATTTTTCACATCACCACCTGCGTGTCGAACCAACTACGCCTTCAACGACGGCTGATGGCTTATGTAATGTGTTTCGCTCTGTTTAATGGGAGACGATCCTACTTGCTGCAGGGAAACTTAGCATCAATCAAGAATTAAAAACTGTCGATTAAGCACGCCCATAACGCCTTGGTTCGTGTTCTCGAGAGCTTAGGTGACTCTTTGTCACCTCTGCCTTATAGGTATATTTCTGCATATGGAACGTTAATCCTCTCTCACGACGTAGAGTAATTATGCCATAAGTAGTATAGGCTAATTTAAATGACTCAGTCGCTAAATACAGTTTTATGTGTCAAATATATTCATAGATTCATAGAAAGGTGTAATAATTTAATAAAAGAAGATGGCATATGACTCATTCCTGAAAAAATACGATTATGTAAGAACACACACACACACACTGACCCACCATACACCACAACAACTTGCCCTTGTCCAGCCACAACATTAAAGAAGTGCTGATATGCAGAAGAGGGGACGGCAGACAACTAATCCTTGTGTTTATGTTAAGTTGCAGTCGGCGTCTCTTATCACCTGACTGCCCTTCATCCTGCCACGGCTCCGTCAGTGGCTGTGGCGGGAGAAGAGTGGATAGCACCATAAAATTAGTGTTGATTTACAGAAGCTTCAGCGGACGACTAATCCTTGTGGTCATGTCAAGCTGCGATCGGGGTCTCTAGCCACATGACTTTTTATCGCCACGCATCCCTTCGTCAGTAGCCACGACGGAAGGGAAGACTAGGATATAAATACTTGCTGATGTATGGAAAAGTGCGCTGGAAATGACTGGTCTTTGGGTTTATATCAAACTGTGGTTATTGGTCCGCCTTCGTCAGTGTCTGTGGCTGACCGAGAAGGGAATGGGAGGGAGGACTCGGTGAACAAAACTACACACTACCACTGTTTACTATCACTGTCTTCTGTTCCATCGTCCGTGCCTAGTCTTTGCCCTGGCCTCCTCCTGATTCCCCTGTGACCTTTCCATTGCTCCATTTTTTGCCACAGCAGAGCCTCTTGATTCAGCAATAAAGGAGGTGAGGGAGGGAGGGAGCACCGCCGTCTTGTTGCTGGGCTTCAAAACGAGGTGGCAGGGAGCGACGAGGTGGCTCATGTTTGGCTAACAGTAAATCTTGGTTCTACACGTTTTATTTCTTTTTTATTCTGCTTCTTTCACATCGTTTTAGGCATATGTGTCTCAGGTTTCCAAGTAAGATTTTGATATAGGTCTGAAACTGCCACCCAGTAACCTCAGTAAAGCAACATTTAGTCAGTTTCGCGCAGGTTACTTTCAGTGATCACTTCTACTTTTTGAAGTCAGAAAGTTGCCGCCAGTAGCACCATTTGTTAAAGGTAATGAAATTTAACACTTTAACGTAATGTGCTAAGTAGTATAATCTTTGTGAATTCTTCTAATCTTGCACGTGACTAAAGTTATGTCATTTGGGTTATAGAGTTGATATGAGGCTGTGGCCATACTCTGGGTCAACGCTTGTTTTAGAGGCGAGAAAAGGTTTACTTATAGCTCATCCTATGAACAAAAATAGAGTGAATACCGCTTCATTAACACAGCAAGGGGATAAACGTAGTTAGGAGGTCAAGACTGAAAATTTATCTCCCATGCAGATTATCAGCAATTCAAATGATTATTTTTTGTACAAAATTTTCATTAAGAAAAAGCAATAAATGGAGGGAGTAATTCTTGCATGAATAAGCCAGGAGAAATAAGCGTAAGGTGTCTCACATACTACAGCTCCTCTCCGCCCACATCCCCGTCAGCTACCGCATATTTCCCGCCCACACCTCCTGATTTACTGTCCTGTTAAGAGCTTCTTTTGCAGCTGAGGGTGTGGTCTCCAGGGCAACAAAAGCTCAGACCACTTCAGGTCATCTCTAATGAAGATTTAGTGAGGCAAGTCTCATCCTTACAGACGTGCGCTCATCAACAGGACCAGTGAATATAAATGCATATCTGTTTTTAATGCGATATTTCTCCCGTTAATGGACTAATGAAAACAGACAAATTTCCCCGTTTGTGCCGGTATCTTTAAGTATTCTGACAAAAGTAAATAATAACAAATACATGTTAAGTATTTATGAATTAATCTCAACGTGTGTGATCATGAAAAAAAAAAAAATAACATCAATGGTCGACTACAACAATATTACCATCGATGAAATACACACACATACACACACACACACACACACACACACACACACACACACACACAAACAAACACACACACACACAGGAAAGCGTACGTTAAATGAATTCAGCCAGGCAAAAGCACCTTATTATATGACCCTGGAGCACCTAACCTTGCGACTGAGCAGGTGAAGACGCTGTGAAGAGATATGGAGGGACCGGTGCTGTCAGCTGTGGGTGGGGCTCCTGACAGCAACAGGATCGAATTCTAATCGTACCTTTTCTGACTTAAATCTTGAGGTCTTGACTTCAAAGCTCATTCAGTAAGTATCTAGAGCTCTGAATGTTGGATATAAGAGCGTACGTTTCGGCTGGATTACAGGTTACTTCTCAGGAGGGTACATTTTAACCATTAGCTGTGTATGGTTTCTAAATATTTCTGTGATGAATGTAATAGTATGGAGTTAGGCAGAATTTAGAAAGCAAACTCCACTATCTCAGCGAACGAGTTATGCAGTAGATTGTTTTTTAACTCTCTAGCTACTTAGGCTTGTCTGCTTAATAAAATCTTTCGGGATTAACCATGAAAAATAAATAAAAATCCATGGTCACAGTGAAAGGGGTTTAATAAGGTGAATATAATAAGGCCCACGTAAGCTAGAGTAAAAAAAAATAAATAAGTAAATAAAGACTCTGGGTTCAAGAGGTTAACCTAAATATCCCTTGGTGAATAACCCGCCGCAGCTCTTGGACCGGATTCATTAACCTAATTTCGATCAGCATCCTGTCGCAAGTAGTATCATTTTTGCAGGAAGGACAACAGAAGAAGAGCGCAAAATCTTACCATGTCTCTTATCCTTCTCGCCAAAGTAAATCTGGTACGCAGATTTCCGTTCTGTATACCATTTTTGCACTACGGTAGGCGCTTCGTTTGATTTTCACAGGATGATTACTCTTCCTTTTTTTTTTTAAATTTAACCTAGCTTATCCTAAAACACACACACACACACACACGCACACAAACTGTTCAAGAATATGTATACAAGTAGCCAGATCTACCGTCTCCCCGTGGCAGTTACTGATTTCATTACTATACTCAGTCATATATAATTAATGTTTATTTTACTCAGAACGATTTCCATACTATTGTGTTTAGTACGTGAATAAATGTTCAGATAATTTTTCTAACGATTTTCTGGGGAACTTCGTAGCATTTATTTAGCGATTTACTTTGAGTATAATACTTTCATATTCTGTCATTATACACCTAATTATTCTCTTGATTATAATTCCTATGTTTTTTTATATTGCTATAGCTTGCATCATCAAGACGCAGGAGGTTATTAATGTGTCACAGGCAAAATAAATCGCTTAGGTACAGATGTTACGAAATCCCCTAAGCCAACGAGTATGCGGCCCATAATCCTTACAAATGGCGCAGCAAACCTAAAATACTTTCCTCTTCACACAAACAGCCCGCGGCGCGTTCTCATGCATGTGGAAGGGTGGACGGCATCATACGCTTCTTCCCATCCACATCCCCGGCCCCACAAACATGCTTATCGTCTTCCAGAAAAAAATCATTTATTTGTAGATTTGTGGAGGTATTTTTCCTGCTGGTTGCGCAAACAAGGCGATACCGAAGCATCAGAATGTTGTCGACAAACCTGTCTTGCATACCGCACCGCCACCACCACTACAGTCTGGTTCACCCAATTCCATTCACTCAAGTACGCATTTTTTTTTTTTTTACGTCATGCAAATCTTTATGGTGATCATGACCCAGGATTCTTTATCAAGCGTGAAGTTATCTCTAATGGATAAGGGAACCATACCTGGTGATAAATACCTGTATGCGAATTTCTGTAAATATAAAATAACTAACTTAAACATGAAAATTTAAGTGATTTCACAGATGGAGAGGCTGTCTGACTTATATAATAATTTTAATCCAATTTTTTCTTTAAAAATTTCGAATCTCCCATCTTTTTAGTTATCGTATTGTGCAAGTCTAGAATATGAGATTTTTTCACTTTATTTGTTATTCTTTTTATACTGTACTAGCCTTAAAAAAAAAAACTTACATGCTTTAAATTCTACGCCGTGTTTATGCTTATTTGTTGGGTGTGGTAAATGTCTGGTCATGCCATTTCCAGGGGGTAAATGTCAGAAAAAATATTGGGATCTTTGCCTTAAGCCTTTTATTGACATTCCGCTTTTAACTGTATTCGTGGTAAAGCCAAAAGTTTTTTTTTTCTGCTCTTGGGCGACATCTGTTGGTGAAGAATGAACTACAGTATCTTCACCAATCTTTTTAATACAACAACGTTTCTATTATTATATTTTTGCCTTCATAAGACGATTTTATTTAGCTCTGGGGATATCTCTCGTAGCAAAAGAGATCGCAATGTTTTCCATAGACTGGGATCACAACAGACACGGGACATTGAGTTTTACTGTTCGTGTGGCTAAGGCTGAATATCGCCCGACAGAATGCTCAAGGTCTGCTAATTTTATGCTACGCCTCATTGTCTTCTGATCGGTGAGTTATGGGCGTGTGAACCTGATCAGCAGCCGTTCAGTGTCAGTGCTGGCAAGGGTGGTCAGTAATTACTCCATGCTGGACGATAAAGTTATTTAAGTGAACAAAATAGTTACTCGAGCTGACGGATCAACTCAAATTTATAGCGAGGACTGAGGACCACATTCTTGAAATTTTCGGAGGCTCGCTAGTATCTCTTCGTCACCAGCTTATCACTACTAATGACAAGAAAAATATATTATCTTTTAATTTATGTAAACTGTCGATACTGGGAAGATAAAAAATAAAATAATCTTAATTCTCCCGAGGGCACATATTTCCCTTAGACGAATGCAATTGTCTGAAAGCAGCCAGTAAAAAAACAAAATACTCAATGAGGTCTTGGCCTCTCACGAGTTATACGAGACAGGTTATACCCATTTAGAGGACTTTGTTGAATAAAATAATCTTGTGGAAGCCAGAATACAATAGTGAGGCCTTGTTTTCGTAAGGAATATGTTGAAATAAGCAACACAAATCACTAAAAAAAAATGTTGCTTGTGAGCTTCCCGAGGCGACGAAAATACGGGCCAGATAGCCACCGTCTGTGTAAGAAAGGTGACCCCGGCGGAGCACAAAGGTTGCATGTTAGGAGCCCTACCCCCCAGCACTTGGCGTTGTGGCAGATGGTTCAACAATGTATAATTATCACCCATGCTACTTTCACCAACACATACTTGCAAACATATAAACACATCTTACATGCCATTGTTGCGTGTAATCGATATTCTGGCGCACAGTTCTCCCCTTGCATTTATTTTGTTTATCGTGTTGGATTCAAATGATTTTGTCATCTCACCAAAAATGGTTATAGCATCGGTGATAACTTTCCTTAATCGATAATGTAAAATTGCAAAATAGTCATTCCTGCCTTGACATGTGAATATATAGTGTATTGAGTATTCAGTTTGTGGGTCTTAGTCAACTACCTGTTATAAGTAACTTTTTTACATTTCCTTCTTTTCTTAAATGTCATTGAGCCTACATTTTCCTGCAGTGAGTAAATACAACGTTTTAAAAAGGTAAATGAGCGAATCTGATTGTGCCAATTACAGGTATCTAAGCCTCGTAGCCCTTCATTACTATATTTGTGCTAATACTGAACGAACATTTTTATCTTAACAAGGATCACTCACGGTTCAAAGATCAAAACAACCTCCAACTGCCTCTTAAACACGATAACTTTGGCTTTATTTTTGCCACTATTAGTCAGTTATCTTAACCTTAGGACGAATCCCTTGTAATAAGGAGATGAGTGCCTCAATAAACCCTTACAGCTCGCAGCCATCACATATTTCATTCTTGCAGTCACCAAGCAAATTTATACGCAATCTTCTCCCACTGTGAAGGGCTTATGGAGAGGAAAGAAGACAGAAGGGACAGAACTGAGGAGAGTGTTCAGTGTAAGTCTTCTTATACATTATCCTTAAATCCACCGGACGAATTTAGCATATATCGTCTTCCTGAAGGGATTAAGGAGGGAGTATATGAGAGAAGGGACAGAACTGAGAAGAGGATCACGGTGCAAGCTGGTAGTTGAGGTTAGGGTGGGAAGCTGTGGTCGATGGTTGCCTGGTGAGGGTGGGAGAGAGAGGCAGGTGAGGGCTGGAGGGCAGATGTAAGAGAACAGAGGATGAGAAAGGTGAGAGTGGGAAGAGGGCAGGTGAGGATAGGGTGTGTTTGTGAGGTGAGTGTGGGAAGGGATGGAGGTGAAAGGAATAGGTAGGTATAGGAGCAAAGAAAACAGGCTATAAGAAAAATGAGAGCAGGATGAGGACAGATAGGATATACTTGAGAGTCAAGTGTAGGAAGAGATGGGTGTGAGACATGAGTGTGTGAAGAGATCAGTGTCGAATGAAGTGTGAAGTGAGAGTGTGGGACTGTGTGTGGGAAGTGGGCATGAGAGAAAGCAGGATAGGAAAAGTGAGAGTGGCAAGAGAGCAGGGGAAAACAAATGTGAATAGTGAGTAAGAGGTGATTGTTAAAAGTGAGTGGGAGAAAAAACAGGTGTGATAAATTAGTACAGGAAGACACTGATATAGAAAATAAGTGTGCAAAGAGATGAGTATGAGCTGGTGTGATACAGGTTTAATGTGGGGATAGAGTATGAAGAGTGAGTGTGGGATCGTGTGTGAGAGGTAAGAGTTGGAGAGCAGCTGTGAGGTGGGAGGTTGGGAAAGGTGAGAGACGGCAGGAAAGGACAGGGTGTGAGAATTTAGCATGGAAAGGAAAAAGCAGAGAGTGAGAAGAGGGGTAGCGATGGTAGGGAGTGTGTGAAAGGTCGGTGTGGGGAGGGAGTTTGGTTCTGCACGGATGGTGTGTGAAAAATGAGTGTGGAAAAGGATGATGTAAGTGCAGAGTGTGGGAGATGAGAGCTGGGAAGATGAGAGACGTGGACGAAAGAGATGAGTACTGGTGTAAAGAGGGGAATATGAGAAAAGTGAAGTTGGGAGTACTGTGAAAGGTAAATGGAGGAAAATGTCACATGAGGATAATATGTGACAGGTGTGTATAGGACGGGGTCAAGTGAGGATAGTGTAAGGGGTGAATGGGAAGGTCAGGTCAGGGTTGGTGGTGAGAAGGGAGTTTAGGAAGAGGTCACAAAAGATAGGCTGCGAGAGGTGAGTGCGGGTTGTGACAGAGATGAAAGTAAGGTGAAGGAGAAAGGTGTAGTATCAGGCACTAGCATCAGACACCAATAAAGATTTAAGTATTATCACGATATTAAAAACCTTGTCCTGATCAGAATGTGGCTGCTGTTTTCATACTGATGTAGTATATCTATTGTTATAATCTGGACTGATCATGGAGAAATGTATTGCATGTTATCATTACCCAAGGGAAATGTGGTAATGACTAAGGTTCTGTGAAATGAGGACTGGAGTAACATTGTTTTGTCTGTAGTATCGAATTATGTCTCATTCAGGCCATAATGTAGATTGCTTTAAAGTCTAAAATTCAGGGATCAAAGGTGAGGTCTTTTACTTTAGAATAACGTCTCATTTTGGTGCTTACTTATAAACTAAACACTGGAAGCAATAATGAATACGTGTAAGAACGTCTGCTGTAATATTCAACCATTAACCATGCGCCTTCTTCCACAGGGGACGGGCCTGGCCATGGGAAGACGCCGGGAGTCACCGTCATCAGAGTCCCCGCCCAAGTCCCAGTGCGGTGAGAGGGAGGTGAGAGCGACGCCTTTCAAACGAAGTCGATCTCGAGTATACTACGCCTCACAGAGAGACTCCTGGGGTGCAGACGAGACGGGGACGAGAGATAGGTCAGGAAGAAGGGGCCTGAGTTTTAGCCCTCCTTGTGTACCAACAAGTGTGGAGACCCATGATGCCAGAACCACACCCACGGCCAAGGCTACTCTCAGCTCCAGCATCATTCCCAGTTCCAGGAGTGCATCAGCGCTATGGAACACTTCTGTCAGGTCACCATCTTCATGTAAATCCACCCCAACTTCAAGGACCGCTGCTGTTCATAAACTCACTCCATCCTTCAGATCTTCTCCAAGAACCCGTAGAGACCTCCACAGTGAGATAGCAGAGGAAGCTATACTGGAGGCGGGAGAGGAAGTTTGTAGTTCGGGGGAGGAGGCCATTGAGAGCGAGGAGTCTCCTGGCGGGTCTTTTCGGGGCTCCTTGCGTGGGTCTCCGTCACACCGCTCACAGGACTCTGGTTATTCAGATTCCGGTGAGTCAAACGCCCACAACGATAGCGACGGTTCCCCCACCACGCCACCCAACGTCAAGCACATCACCCGCGTCTACTTCAGCGAAAGCCCCGAGGAAGCATGCCTGTACAATGATAAGATAGTGTGCTCCCCTGAACGAAAAGCTTCAAGTGAAGGCAGCCCACAAGCCAATGAAGCTCTGACTGACAGTCCGGCCAGTACCCAATGTAGTCCTAGTAGCCAGTCCAGCCCGGCAAGTACCCAGTCAAGTCCCTCCAGCGACTGTGCCGGGAGTCTGGAAGAACTGTCAGAAGAGCTAGAACACAAGAGCCTTCTTGAAGCTGCAGCTCGACGCACTGGAGCAATAAGAAAGCGCAACACAAGTACCTGCACACCAGCATCCAGAAGACATCAGCGACGCAGCACCAGCACTGACAAGTTAGCAATAGACCATAAACTTGACACCCGTCGCCCAACTCCACTGAAAGCAAGGCGACGGTGGTCTACTGCAGATGTTCAGCAGCAACATTTATCAAAACAGTGGCGGGCAACAACACAGGCCAGTTCTGCAGCTGCTTCTGCCCAGTCACATATACCACAAAGTACAAGTACCCTCGACCTGCCCGCTGGTGCCTCCCTAGCAGTTAGCGGGCGGGTGGGTGGAGCAACCTCGCTGGACGCCCTAGACGACCCTGTACCGGCCTGGCGGGTGGCGAGTGACACCACCCTTACGCGCCCTCGCCCCCATACTGCCCGAAGGATTAGAATTCATCCTACAGCTATCGCAAAGGAGATGAGGTAAGTGTGAGTTCACTACTTACAGTGGCTGTGTGTATGCTTGGCGTGCATGCAGAGTACCAAACTTAAGCAAGGAGCGTATGCAGTGACTCTGGTCATCCCTGACGAGCTGTGTACACCTAAGAGCCTCAATGGATAATGCATCCCGGCTGCTCCTATCAGCTTATTAGGGTGTAAAGTCATCACACCATTATCTCTGACCACTTTCGTTCTTGATGATCGCTACCTGTCTTGTCTACTGATTAATATACCTTTGCAGATGTTCCACTGAGGCGTCGCAGGAAAATCATAAAAAAATGAACAGTAAAGCAAAATTTTAAATGCTCAATCCGACGTGTCTTCACAGTGTTCTTTAACCTTTTCCTTGATATTGTAGCACTTGGGTATTTCATTCTAACTAATATTAGAATATTTTATTGAAGCTCAGGGAATCATCTACCAGTCAATCAGAGTAACACATCAAAGTTCCTGATTGGCGTTTGTTGTTGAACTTTTTACATTAGATGATCCACTGAAAAAACAGAATCAGATAAAGGCAGCAGAACATTAGAAACCTTTTTGAAATTTGGCAGTGGAAGTGAAAAGCAACATCGCATTTGTAGTCACATCAGTCCTTGCTGTCCAAAACTGCCATAATTCCTACCACCCTGCCTTCATAGCCTATCCCTTACCAAACCACTTCCCAGAATCATGCACTAACCTCCCAAGATGTACTACACAGAGCTTGCTGCCAAACCTGTAATACCACCTCCCTCATACCAACTCCACACCACCTCCCACCACCCATTATATCCACTTCACACCAATTGCATCAGCACGCGCAAACTTCATCATTTCCGTCTCAGAGTTTGCTACCTAACCTGAAATACCACCATCCTACACCGTCGTTCATACCAGTTTCAAGTTTATCTTACCAGTCTATAGCTGCTAGCATCCTTCCTACCAGTTGCATACCAACATCCAACACCATTTTTCATACCAGGTCTATACCGACCTAAATAATCCTCCATACTAACTCCACACTATTTGATTTCTCCCTACGCTGTCTTATTTAGAGCTTGCTACCAAACCTGTAATACCACCTTCTTACATTGTCCTTCATTCCAAGTTCACACCACCCCACACCAACTTTCATACCAGTGTCACACTATCTTGCACACCAAATCCAAACCGTATCAATTCTCCACTATAAACGTAAAGCATACACTGTGTTCTGTGTGACTTCCTACACAAAGCATGCCACTGGACCTGTTATACCGCCACCATCCCTCATACCAGCTCTGTACCATCCCTCATACCAGCTCCACACCATCCTTCACACCATCATGAGACATCGCCAGGAATTTTTTCATCATAGCACAGAGCTATCCCAAAATACCACTCCACCAGACTTCCATTAATACCAGTAAGAACACCTTTTGTATCATACCAGAAACCCATACCAAATCACCATCTATTTCGCCAGGCTTCTCCAAATACCAGCACTGGCTCTTGGTGCATCATACCATCGACTACACCATCTAGCCTGCTACTGTCATCAATGATACCCACTTACGCCGTCACCACTCACACGTAATACCACCTGACCTCTCCAGTCACCTCATCGTACCTCACCTGTCACACCATACCCACATTTAACCCCACCTCACCCACAATACCACATCAAACCACGTCACTACACCCGTCACACCATTACGCCCCTGACACCATCTCATTCCAGCACCATATCAATCTCGCCACCTATCGTATTTGACCATTTTCACTGCACCATCCCTCTCGTCACAGTGTCTCACCATATCATTATACCACAGCACTATACAGCACCACACCTGTCACACCATGCAACCCACTACACCCCCATCCAACTGCCACTCACGCCAATCCAACCATCACCCATAACACCACCAGTCTGCTAACCACCCGCATCAGCCCATTTACCACTTACAACAGTCCAGCCTCCACCCACTCCAGTCCACCCACCCACTCATACACACACCCACACCAACCCACCTGCCACCCCACACCAGTCCCCCCACTACCAGACTCAAACCAACCCACCACTCCACACCAACCGACCCACCCCCTCACCAACCCCCCCTACCTGCCACCCCTACCCACCTTTCCACCTTCCCCACCCCACCCACTACCCCACACCCCATGAGCCCGAAGGAACACCAAATTGTAGGTGGCGGGGCAACTGCTGACCTCTGACCCCAAGTGTGGTGTGGGTTTAGGCAATATTTTCCCCGGTTTACACTTGACCTTCGGCGCCAGGCAAGAGGGAGGCGGCGGATCCTGGTGCTAAAAATATCAGCAGTGAATAACATTTTTTTTTTCGATATCTGTTGAAAAGTTAAAGTTAAATATTTAGTGTTTATAATATTCGGTGAAAAGTAATATGTGTAGGCTATTTTCTTTGTCCTTAAAAGTCAAAAATGAAGCGTATCTGCAATTATTTTATTGAGATTTGTATATTTTTGTTCGAAAACGTTTTGTATGGAACAGTTCAATGATTTGCTTGAAATTTTGCGCGTAATTTTTTCAGTACCGTCAAATATCAAATATTCCCATAACACTTTTCTTCGGATTTCCACATACTTTTCTCCGAAAGTGCCTTCTATCAAATATTTTGTATATGTTAACTGACGATAATTTTATACTCAGTTTTTCGCCACTAGTATTTTCCTTGCGGATGATCCTTCCCAAGTGTTTGTTTGCGTTTGAGTTATATGTTGAGGACTTTCATTTATTCATTTATTGCATTCATTATCATAAAAACCCTGTCGTGCCGTCTTCTCGTCTGCGCCCTTACGCCTCTGCCAGCCGATGTACCCAGACAGGCGTAAACATACCACCGAGGACCCGTTACCATGTCGTGGCCAATTACGTCGTGCTCTGCTAGCGGTACGGCCAGCCCTCTCGTGCAGGAGCGGCCAAAGAGGAGCCGTAGGGAAGAAATTTTACATGCAGGGGCAGCTGAAATGAGCCGAGTTATTCCTTTCTCGCAGCTTCAAGCTTCCCCTGCCACGGCACGCAGCGGCGAGAGGGAAAAATAACCTTTAGCATTTTGCATTGTATTTTATTTTGTTTTTGTTTTTTCTTAATATTTTGGTCACTATAAGGCAAAATGTAATGTCGAGCTTCACATACTCGGTGTAGCGGTAATTTTGGGGTTTAGGGGAGACGAGTTTCATTCTCTAAGTGCAGGGTTAGTGACGTATTAGCCCCGAAGATGAGCCTCAGGTGCAGAAGCGGCTGAAAATCAACCACGAGAACAGGTTTAACTCTCCTTGTCTAGGCGAATCCAAAAATGGGCCAAAGCAACTAGTCTTCTAAATCTTCTATATCACGTATAAGGTCGAGTAATGTTAACCTGTGGGAAAGGGTTCAAGGAGCATGAGGGATGAGCCGTAGGGACACATCTGAATGATCGTACTGTTGATCCAAGTGCCCCGTGTGTCGTGATGGGAGGGGCGGTGTGGAGGCCTGTTTCATTCATCTCGCTGGGGGGACCATTCACCCCTCCCATAGGGCCGGCGTGGCTGAGTGGGCAGGCTCGTCAAGGCCTTTTTTCATATTATTTTTATAAGGACTGCCCCATCCTGCCAGTCGCTGAGAGCATTTGAAAACACAGTTGAAGTGCCTGAGGAGAGGGATAAATATTTGAGTTATTGCGTTGGTCGTGTGAGCATCTGGCAAGTCATGTCAAAGTGTTCATGCTGTGATAAAGGCGCTGTTAAATTTCAAGTATCTGACAGTCATCAGAGTATAATATAAAGAAGGGAAATTGCTGGACATCCTCAATGCAAATTAAAGATCATAAAATGCGATAATAGCCTATCACCTGATACAGCATTTCCCTGTGAAATGTTCTGGTAGTTTTAGTAAAGAAAAATTCATTAGACACAGGAAAACACAAAACAAGCCCTCTCATCTAGAAAGAAAAAAAGAATTAAAAGGACTGGAAGAAAAATTTACCGACCAGAAAACAACGAATAAATTGACGAGGAAAACGCAAAAGTTTTGGAAAATCATGCAAGAGAAAATCCCGCTAAAATCATATAAAAATAGGTCTGGTGGAAAAGACGTTCTTTAAACAGACGGGTAAATGCACCATTCATCCTGCCCGCAAAAAATCCTATCCTGAAATCTGGAGTCAAGCAAACGTGGAGCATAGGTGGAGCGAGGAGGTCTTTCCCCCCAAGGCAAGGAATTTAGTAGGTGAGGCAAAGGCAATGGAGAATACGAGGGCTGTGGGACAAAGCGGCAAGGTGAAGGACGGAGGCGGAAATATTCTGAGCTGATGGTCGACGTGTAAAGCATAAAAATCCACTGAAAAGAGAATATAAATCTAAGACGTCGTGTGAAGAAATCCAGAGGAAGGCGTGGGAATGGTGGAAAACAGAGTAGGAAAGCTGCAGGACAGGGACTCTTGACCGCACCTACCGTGACCTTGCTGCCGGGGTGAACGTACGTCTGTCAACATTGACACGGTAGGTAGAAATCGTTGTACCGAGACTGCAAATACTAGCGTCATCTCTGGGTTACTGGTGCTTGGGGGTCACCAGCACAGCCGCGGGGAGGGGAGGAAGGCAAGCACAAGAAACATCGTAGCTAAAACATAGAGGAAAAACGGAATTATGGAAGAAAACACAACAAACTCGTAGATAAAGTATGTATGATTATGCGATGGGCGGCGGCAAGTACAGTGTTTATGGCAACCATGATTATGTATCACGACGTTAACAAAGAGGAGGGTGTTGACACGAGGCTTCCCCGGAGACAGAGGACAGAGAGTGAGGTGCCGAGAACACTGTCAGGCCAGGGCTGGCGACAGTCAGGCGACGTTCTTCGTGTTTGCCTCTCGTGAATGCCGTGTTTGGCTGCTCTCCATTTTCACGCAGTTTGGTAATAATGCTTATATTATTAACCCGCTGCATCAAAAACTACCGACTGATTACACAAATACTGGTTCAAGGGAGTTAACCTGTGTCGGATTTTCCACTCTTTCCTGAGTTTCACGATGTGGCCATGGAGAATATTTCCTAAAGTAAAAGGAAAGTGTAAAGGCAAGTTATCTGGTCGCGTCTGGCTTTAGTGTTGAATTTCCCTGACTAAGGGTAAACAACAACGTTAAGACCTCCAAACAGGTGACCCTGGGCAGGACCTTCACCTCGTTGCCCCGAGGAGAGGACCGGGTTAGGGTCAGGTCGGCGCTCCCTGCTGCCTTATTAGAGTTACATGACGACGCGCACATAAATCTAGCGGCATAAATTTGGTGACGTAAACACAGAGATATAAATTGTTTCATACTGCGAGGAGGGGCATTGACACCTTCAGGAGGACGACGTTCTTTAATTCAATTCCTGCCTCCACAAGATGATTCTACTCAGTGTAGGTGTACCACTCAAGGTAAAATAAATGAGTAGAATAATAAATACCTAGAATACAAATAAAAGTCTCCTGAATCGCTTCTATTAGAGTGACGCCTCATTCAGTTTATTCTCTCCCCTGAGGTACTTTTTATTCTGGTTAGGGGAGACTTTCGTAGTGATGGAGTTTACTGTTTATTCTCTCAACTATATCAGAAAATAAATCATGCATTTCACGTTATACCAATTAATTTAAAAATAAAGACAGTAAGCAGTTTATTATATTTCAGTAATCTTATCCTCAGAGGAAGTGAAGCCCAGGGGTGGCATTCTAGTCGTCTTTTTTGACTGCAGCAACTCTTCCTTACCATTTTTTATATATATATATATAGCACGTTAATATTTTCTTCAGTGTTACTTCTGCAGTTTATGTCGACATAGAAAAGATATTGATAAAATACAAGAGAATAGTAGGTGTAAATCATGGGAGCCTGGCTGTGGATGTTTTTAAGTTTACATACGACGGTTGAGTGAATGAGTGTACGTTGCTATTGCTACTTGGGTGCCTCTTATTTCCACAAGAAAACGATACTGATTAGATGAATGAATAAATAATCAGGCAGACAGATAGACAGACGGACAGATAAAGGACGGTACTGCTAAGGAAAAAAGAATGCTTGGGTGCCTCTTACGTCCACAAGAAAAAGCTCCTCCGTCACTTTGGTTCCGCCTAAAAACAAAAATAACAGGAATAAACCTCTCCCTCCTTGTTATTCCCCCCGCGTCTCCAAGCCTCCACCGCCATGACACAGCGAGGAGGGGGGGATAACTCTTGGCGTCTGATTATATTTAATTTTCTGCTATATTTTGTAGTTTTGAAAGCCTCTCACTCTCGAGAGAATAGCGATGATCTCAGCCTGTTCACTAAAATATATCCTCCTAAAACTAAAATTATCATCAGGTGGTAATGAGAGAACTAGTGTACATTGTCTCCTTGTATTTCTTTAGAGACCTGCATTTCCAGCCATATGATGTACATGGATAGGCAGGTAGATAGATAGATAGATAAATAGATAGACAGATAGATGGATGGATGGATGATGGATAGATAGAGAGATATAGATATACGTACAGATATAGATGGACTGAGATATAAAATCCTTTGAGACGATTTTTTCTTCTGAACAAAATCACTCAGAGTTAAACAGAATGCAATAACAATACTCAATCTTCGCAGTGAAAGGGATATATAGACTGATTTTAAAAGATGCTGTTTTGTCCCTTTTATTACGCTGAATAATCTTTGCCAAATAAAACTGTTTGGAGTTAGCATAAATTCTAACTGTGACCGTCGTAATTTAAGTGCCATAGATGACTACAGAGTGCTGGAGATCTTTTAAGTTTTTATTGTGCTAGGATTGCCCTGCTTTAAAAAGAAAAATCGTCTATGGTAGTGAAGGGGTTGAAGGTTAACAAGAGGCTGTCGGGACCCGTCTTAAGGCCGTCTTGAGAAGCCGTCACGTCGCCAAACTCGTCCCTCGGAGTGGCCCCTCGTCTTCACTTGGAGACGTGATGCATTAGGCCTGGTATGCTGGCTATGTCGTTACTCCCATTTTCCTCATTTTTACTCTCATTAACCCCTAGAATTCATTTACGTTTTTTTTTTTTCGCTACTCTTATTTTTCTCACTTTTTCTTTCATTAATTCCTAAAATCTGTTGTCGTATTTTTTTTATTTCGTTGCTCTTATTTTTCTCACTTTTTCTCTCGTTAACCCGTTGAATTTGTTGACGCATTTTTTTTCTTAACTCACATCCACTTTTTCTCTCATTAACCCCTTGAATCTGTTGGCGTATTTTTGATTTCATTACTCTTGCTTTTAATCATTTTTCTCATTAAACTCTTGAATCTATTGAATTTTCTTAGTTATTTTTGTCTTGCTGCTTGTAGGCTATACTGTATTATTCTGCTTAAGAGAGCCTGATAGTGAAGGAGTTATTGAAATCAATATCTAACGTCTCCTACACATATTAAAATCGTCTGGAGATAGAAAAATATAGCAGGGAAGACGTCACCTTCTTGCAGGGGTGATAAGTGGCGTTCCTCACCCAGTACGTGTGCTGATGAACCCTTTAGCTTCCCTCAGATTTGTAGCGTTTATGTAGCTTTCTTTTTAGTAGCTTTATTTTTTCCCTCAGAGTTTTGGTAGCCTTCATGCTTTATAGCTGTAATATGTTTCATAGTTGTTTCAAGTTCTTGCTTCCCTCAGTATGTTGATTGAATAAAACCCATCCCCCTTAGCTGGAATATATTTTGAACTTTGTCATTCTCGGCCCACTGTTAATATGGATTTTTCCCCCTGCGTTAAGTTTTTCTAAGTTTAATTTTTCTGATGGTTACTGAATATAATACAAAGTTCGTAATTCGCAACTTTAATATGGAGCTGCGATATGGCTTTCCTCGTTCAGTCCAGTATTCTGTAATCCATTTTTCTCGGTTTGTTCTTCTGAAAATCGGAGTGCTTAGCGTTCGTCGTGTTTTCCTTAAGTCTTTGCAGCGCTCATGAAGCACCGCCAAATCCATTTCAGATTGGTAGTTTATTTTACCATCCCTCTTGCCCCTCCGTTATCTTGTACTTTATTTCTTCGTTATATATTCTTCTGTCGTATATACCTCTCAATAAATAATTTCCCTCCCTTTGCCAACTCTATTCTTCCTTTCTCGTAGACCCTCTCATTACCTCCACTACATTTTACAGATACCTTTGATCCAGACTTTAGCTAATCATCCATCCCCTGAGAACCAGAGCACGACCCTCTAAACTAAAAACACCATCTCGTCAACCACAACACCCAGTCATGTCGGGCCCTGGGGCAGCCCTCGTGACGCCGACAGGAAGGCCTTAATCTTCTCCAGCCAAAACAAAGTTGACCCCGGGAATGAGGCAGGGAAGACTGACACAGATCCACCCATTGTTGCCCTCCTGCTGCTGCTTAACAACACTTCCTTACACTGGTGACTAAAGATTCTAGGATTAAGCTACATTCAGCAACATTGCCCTCAGCTCAATGATTAAAATATGGTTAAAAAAAATTTTTTGCGTATGGTATAAGGCTTAAGGACCAAGAAAAAATGTTCAGCTCGTTTTCACTACAAGCCTTAATGGGATTCGCTAGACCTTAATTAGCTCTTCATATTAAGATTCATGGAACAATGTCACTGTGAACCCTACAACCTCACGCGAATTTCTTGCCCAACGATGTCGCTCCAGAATCATTCAGCTTGTGTCCTCGCCTGACATGTTGCAGGTTAATAATATTTGTCGATATAATGCACCATGGCGATACTTTTTGGATCTTAGCTTATCACCTGAAATGGAGCAGATCAAATCTAAGATTACTGACGGGGTGACTTGACACCAACCCAAGCCGGTGTGGTGTCCTCCGGCGCCACACCCGTGCTCTGAGATCCGCTCTGCGTCCTATTTCTGCACTTCTTCTTATCCAGGAAAATCTAGGTTAGGTTAAGTTTGTTTTCTTATTAGGTTAAGTTAATTTGTTCATCAGTTAGGTTAATATGTTAGATCTGGACAGGTTAAGTTAGGTTAGAGTCACACATGGAAAAGAGAAAAAAATGGAAACGATCACTTTGTACAATGAAAATCAAACTTAATGCGTAGTGCAAAAATGGCGTACATAATGGAAACCTGCCACCCTTATATACAAGGTGGACGACGCCCCACTCTCTCCTCACACCCTGAATAAGCTTAGTTAGCATTACATTCACATCTGGTGTTCATTACCATATCACACATATGGTTGGTTTGCTCAACAAGCCTCGTTCTATCCAACTAATTAAGGGAACAGAGAGATACTTTCTTTTCTGTGAAGACCTCCTTCTTCCCAAAGGTACTGAATGTATCTCGGATTATTGAGGAAGGCTAAAATATTATCTCATCTGCCTTTTCCTGGTTTCATAAGTGCGTCCGAGAAGACCTCAAAATACTTAAACTAATTCTCAGATGGTTTGAAGAAGTGATGATGTTATATGCTAAACATTCACTTCATTTTGTGATTACGAACTTGTTTACTTTTTTATACCAATATTCTGGAGAGTTTAGATACCTGGCATTCTCTCTCTGAAGATCGCACGGTCATGCCATACCTCTTCTCAGGTGCTGTATTCCCCAAACATAATTCTGCCGGAGTTCATATCTTAATATGGGATGCAGAAATGTTCATGTTTGCTGTAAAAGAAACGGCCCTAGGTAAGATTATCAGGGAACACGTGAGTAGCCTACACAGTCGCAGTCATGTGTTTCTGTGATCTATCAATTTGTCCAGCTTACGACTGTTGTTTTGTCTGTCGGTACCCTGACCCTGACGGGGTAAGTATGTTATCTTTGCTGTCACCTCTTATTATTTCAACACGACCCTTTGCTGACAGTTAGATCTTTACACATTTTGTAACTGTCTTGTGTCTTGAAGTAAGCAGCCGACATTGCTTTTGCGAATATCCTGTAGGTTTTTTTTTTTATCTATTTTGGTGGAGTACAACTTAGATTACATCCATATTTTTCACCTATATTTCCTTTATCACTGGCAGTCTTCGAAAAGCAAGATATAAGCTATTCCCGGCGTAATTTTGTTGCAGCGTTTTCCCTGCGTATGTTATAATTTTGAAAACACATCATGCCATGTCTCGCGTCATATCTGTATTGCTCCGCTTATCGTCCCTGTCTGGTCCTCTCACCATCGACATCTTCCCCTCGCTCAAGGCGAAGGTCTCTCGAGGAATTCCATTGTGAAGGCAACAATAGACAGGGAGTTAAGTGGTGTTTGCTCTGGCTATAATGAGCCTTCCCACCCAGGGGCATGTAGGGTTGTCACTCTACTCCAGGGGTGGTGCACGGCAGGGGGAGAGAAAGTAGGACTGGGAGGGGGTTGAAAACGGAATAGGGAAGAGAATTAAATATTTGGCGACGAACGCAACTGAAACGCACTGATAAGTAGCGTAATTCTTGAGATTGCATAAATATACTAAGTGCGTGTTAGGAGTACCAGTGGTGTTGAAGAGGGAAGCCTTCACGTGGCAGCACCGATGTAACAGGGTAGCCCACAACTGACTGAATATACACAAGTTCCTCAGCTCACCCCCTGTAAATGATAGTGAGACTTGTTATGTAACCTAATGATGTCACTGAGAAAGCTGATTCATTCACTCCTATTACAACACAAAGTCAGCTGTGTTGCTGTTAACCTTGGCTCGGCAAGATGACCTGGTGCCAGATTTCCATTCTTTATACCATTTTTATACTACTTGCTAAGTTTGATTTTTACAGGATGACCATTCCTCTGTTTTGTCTTACTTTTTACTTCAACCTAAATTAACCTATCTTTACCTACCTTACAGATTAACCTAACTAACGGACTAACCTAACCTAATGCCAAGAAAATAAACCTGTCCTCACCAGACTTCCCTGAATAAGAGAAAGTGAATAATGGTACACAGAAAGGAAATCAGTGACCGGGTGCGATGGGAGGCGAACAGAAGCCAATCGGGTGTTGCAGAAAACAGTCAACACCAAAATTGCAGTCGTCTGTCCTACTTCTCTCTGTGAGCTTGGAAAATCAAGCTTGTAAAACAGCACCTATCTATGCAACGGACTTTGATCTATAACAGAATAAAGTCATCACTGTCGGTGCCTCAGGACTTAGGACTAAAATTTCGAAGTCCTTGGAGAAAGAAGCAGGAGAGGCGAGAGGAATCACGATGGAGACTGTACTTTGTGACTCCTGTGGCAGAGGTGAGGTGAGAGCTTTGATCTGACTGATTGTAGAGGATGTGTCACTGGGAACATGTCTGGGAGAGCATCATTCACTCATATTTTTTTCCCCTTTTAAGCTGTCTATTTTTTTTTTTTTTGGGGGGGGAGGAAGGGAAGGAATTTTACAACTCTCGATGCATAAGGGTATCTATGAATGTGTTACCGTCTCAGCTGGTTACGTGCAGTCCATTCGTTGGCCTAGGTTCACGAGTTAGTATGAAGCTAGAGCTCCTGACGTGCCACCATCCTCATAATTTGAAGCCTTTTATAACTTTCATGTATAAGTAAATCTGTAGAAGTGTCACAGGTGGAATCGACTTGGTTACTCGTGCGTGCAATCACTGACTGGCTCAGGTTCACGAGGAGTCAGTATGCACCCAACTGCTGACTTGCAACTACTCGTGCGTGTGATGAGGTTCCCCGGCCAGGATGTGTCGGGGAAGCAGGGCATTGTGGCGAGATCGTAAGTCACTGCACCAGGGGGGCTCTTAACACCTTCACTACGGGGGATCATTCCTAAGATGAAATGAAGTGTCTGGAGGTAACTAGAATAACATGAAAGACTGCTGAATGCATTAAGGAAACAATCTCTTACTTCTCACTGCCAGTGGTTTCTCCCAAGTTTACTAAGATCGCCCTATAGCGTTGTTAATAAAAAAAAATATATATATCGCTGTCGTAATGAAGATTTAATCCTTTCAACACGATGATGACTTCTGTGCTTTAGTTTTGCTGCCACATTGAAACGACCCTTAGAGTAGGCGGTTATGTATTCTTTCAATTCGAAGAGTTGCTTGAACTTAATTTAACTGTCTGATGGTATCAAGACTAATTTATATGAAAGACGTCACCGTACTGAAGAGGTTGAGGTCGGCATAATTGGGATGGAGAAAGAAGAGGTGAGTGAGGAGAGGGGGAGAAGTTAGCTGAACATGCTGACCTGAGGATGTGGGCGTGTTCAAGGGTACGGAAAGAGGAGGGCACAGGAAGCTTGTTGCCTCAGGTTAGCTCTGTTTCTCGTCACCCTCACTCTGTCCACATGAACAAAGACAAAAATGTTGATGGGTAACGATTTGCGCCTGGTGATTGATACGATGGAAGATAAGTATACATGATTTTAGTTTTTTTTTTCAGCTTGATATCGTCTTTCTTAAATCTTATTCATGCTGTAGCTGGATTATTCTATTTACCTTATTAAAGGGGTCTCATAGTGAGGGGTTCAGTACCTAGAAAGGAGCGACTCCACGCTTTGATTATACGTAAAAATATTTCCTTCGCAGAACCTTAACTATTTAATATTCAACTGCCAGCTCTCTTCACAAGCCTTGCCTCCTGTGAAAAAGCCAGCCACTGCCTCCTTCATCTGTATTTTGACGCCACAGCCAGCCCATCCACCTTACCCATCACTTGCAACTCAGCAAAACACCACAAACTTTATGATATTCGTATACTAGCGATTTTCTCAATCACTCTCATCTCACCCAAACACTACAGCCTCACTCGTACGCTGACATCATTCCCAGTGTTGTAACTTGAATCAAATGATATGCATGAGTGAGAAAATGCAGTTCTGGATGGTAAGGAGGGAGTGGAAATGAGAGAATGAGAGACGAGAAATGCTTGGTCAAAATGGATGAAATATGGGATTAGCTATTTGATGAGAAATAGCTTGGCCGCTCTGATAATTCCGCAACATTCATTTAATATCACACCACTTTTTTTTTTTTTTTTTTACAGATACAGCTGTCGATTTTAAAGCACATCAATATCTATTTTTAATACACACACACGCAGTCTGTCAGGGAGGTCACCTATGTCCGTTATCAATATGCATGTTTGTTAGATAGTCATACCTAAATTTCTTATAATCTCAACTTTCCGTTCAGACTGGCCCAGTTATTTCGATTTGTACTACGCGCACACCTCTAATTTTTCATAATCATAAATATCCTGTCAAATTATCCAAGCTATTTTTGTATGCCCTTTACCCTGAATATTTTTTTTAAGTATATAGTAAATAAACTATTCGCTTACACCAGCGTAACATCCTCTTAAATTGAAGTAGCTCTTTTAACATTAATAACACAGCTATTAACTTCTGAGGAGGGAGCCTAGTTTCCTGATGCACTGATAGTTTCAAAATCATACCATTAATTTTCTACACTTATGCAGCTTTCCTCTCATACCATTCTTTTACACTAACATAAGGATTCGAATATTCACCCAGGTCAGTAAGATTTCTCCTCAAACACAGAGTAATATCTTGTTCAGCATAATCATCCCTTTGCATGAACACAAATACCTCCTCAGCCCAGCATGATATTCTTCGACAGCACTGCAAACATCCTCCCACACCACTACCCCCACAGTCAGTCGGCGTGTACGGCCTTGACCCAGGGTTTCCCAGGAGCTGCAGGTCACGACGTTGAAAAGAGAGAGAGAAGGGGAGCGAAGAGTGGGGATGTAAAAAGTAGAGGCGAGAAATGGAGGGAAGAATAAAAATGGTGCAGGCAGAGTGAAAGCGTGATTTGTAATGAAAAAGGCGCCAAAAAATGGTGTTTCTTTGAGGAATCCATGTGCATATGTCACTGAACTTTTTGAGGATAGTAGTAGTAGTCGTAGCCCCAGGTGCATCTGAAGCATGAACTCGGTGGAATGCAGACTTTTGTTCTTCTACTGCAGTCCACCAGCTTCCTTTTAGGGAAAGGGGAGTAGATGAGGGACGTTTGTATAATAGGCAATCGAACCAGCTGTTTATGTCGGTGCCACCACGTGAGGGCGTCCATTTCCAGCAGTCGTTGATGATAAAGGCCAAAAAGCAAGAGGAAAATGACTGCTAGGACGAGTGTGCTGAAGTGTGGGGCTTTGCGTGTCAGATCAGCGTCGCCCATCAAGCTAAAGCACACACCCTGCCACGAAGACTGACCGCCCAGCTGCAGCACTTATCGTGAACCATTTACTCTCTCATGCGTCCGAGGTTGTTCTGAGAAAGGCAAGGTGATGGGAGGCGGGTGGGGGATAAGGGGGGAGAACAAGGAGACGGTAGTGCTGGGACAAGGCTATGGAGCAGATTATTTATAGTTTTGAATGTGACGATTCTGTGGCTAGACTATAAAGGCATCCTTGTTCCGATTTGAAAATTATATTAGTCGCACGTATGTCTGTTTTACCGTCTCTGACATCACCACTAGGCACACTTATTATTACCAATTTATGAATCAGGAGAGGATGATTCCTGCCCAAGAAAGGGATATCCCGATTAACCTCGTGTAGAGCAAGTAATCTCATATGTACCGATATTTAATTCTCTTCACTGCCCAACAAATTATTTAGTTCTGTTTTAAGTAGTAACGCTGTGGCTCAGAAATCCCTGTCCAGCCAATTATACCTTACTACCATAGCCACTTCCCCTTCTCCACCCCACATCTTGACTTTGTCTCTTTTTTCTGTAGTGTGGTATATCTTATTAACCCTAAAATTCCTCTCTTATCAGTAACATATCATTACCTTAACTTCTCCCTCTTCCTTCTCCCCACGTCTCGATTTTTTTTTTTTTACTGGCAGGTAGTACATCACACCTGGCCTCCTGTCCCGGGGTTAAGGTCGCGGTGTCTTCCCCCCTGGAGTTAATTTGCTTTTCTATTAGGTCAGGGTGTAAATATGGATGTCGCGGCGCCCCGTACCGCACTCCCTCGCCTCGCACTCTGTAATGAAGTGAAAGTTGCAATTAGCCAGGACGCCAGGAACACGGCCGCCTCGTGATGAGTTTCTTCATTGGCGTGGAGGATCGCTTATCTGAGTACTGTGGCTCACCTGTTCTGTTTTGTTCGTGTGTGTGTGTGTGTGTGTGTGTGTGTGCCCGAGTGAGTGAGATATCGCATTCCTTTGAGATCAATAGGCAATCTCTTCATTACACCAGACTGATTAAGCTGCCATGAGGTGCCTGACAAAAAAGCTCAATATACATCATTGTGTCTGACCTACATGAAGCACAGACACGTCTAGTATCATACCTCGCATACCCGACATATTTATATTGTTGCCTTAATAATACTGAACAGTAGGTTAGATTAGAGCGCCGCTTCCATACGCACCACTCACCTTTCACTCAAATCTGAACAGGACTAATTAGAAAGGCAATTATTGTTGTATGTATAGCAAAGAATTTTACTATGGTGACTAGAGTAACATTGGGATCGCATGTGCTAGTATAATTATCATTATTATTATTACCTTCGCCAAGGAGGTTATGTTTTCCCTCCTGTCCGTTTGTTTGTTAGCCTGTTGCATGGTTTGTGAGCAAGATTACACAAAAACTGCTTGACAGATTTCCACGAAACTTGGTAGAAGAATGGGCCTTGGCCCAGAATAGACTCCACTAAATTTTGTTGCGGATCCGGATAAAGGTGCGGATCCAGGAATTTTTTTTTCACTTTCTTCGTCATTGCGAGGTAGGGCGTTTTTCGACATTTTCGTAAATTTTTCAGCGAAGATTGCATGGATCTTGATGAAAAAAAATCAGGCATATTTAGGATTCTGGTATCTACGAATGTGTACAGTTTGGCGCGGATCCATAAAAATTCGGATCTACCTGATTTAAATATGTTTTTATAGGTGGGTAGTCTTTCTCCATCTGCGGAGGTATGCGCTCTACCGAGTGCCATTCTAGCATTATGATGATGATGATGATGATGATGATGATGGTGATGATGATGCAAGCAAACGCATTATAGACGGAAGCTATATACTTTGATTACATAATAAAATACTGCCTTCAGCAATGCCACAGAGAGGCAAATACACGAGATACAATTGACACTATTGCAATAAGACATCACTGACAGCTGCCTGTCTATCTGTCTATTGCCAGACGCCTCAATCCCGCAAGCGGTGGCCACAAACAAACCGCCTCCATGTCGCTGTCCCCCGCCATTTCACTGCCCCGCTCCCAGTTTACACCCCTTTCTCTCATATTCTTCTGCACTCCATCCCACCATCTCATCCTAATTCACACAAAAAATCTGCATGCCGCTGGGGTATGCAAAGTGAAGATGGGTAGGCCAACAAAGCTGTGTCTATTGATTATTATACAACGAAGGGCCTCTCGTGCTGAATGCAATCGTCTGGTGATGGCAAAGAAAGAAGCCGAAATAAGTAAGATGCCAGGATATCGTCGAGGTTGAAGGAGACTGTTGTTAACGTCCTGACTATAACAAGACATCTGCTGATACGAGGATGTCTGACTGCATCTAATGTAAGAACTAAAAGGCGCAATCTTAGTGAATGTGTTAATGTGTCGATGAATAAGGCGGTATGAGGCCTGACTGTGAGGCCGGGGGGATCCCTGACCCCTCCGCCACACTATCACTTTCACCTCGACTCGTCTTCGTTTGCGCCTCACTTTCCCTCGCATGACTCCGGCCCCGTCAATAGCGTTGCGTGAGGCAGCCCATCACAGCCTCAAGGAGTCACTTTATTAGCGTTGCCCCCGCTCGTCACCTCGGCTTCACTGGTGGCGCTTACATGCTCCTATCTCCTTCAAGTTGGCTGATGGCTTTTGAGAGTCTTCTTACTGATACTTTTAACATTTGAATCCATTATATACTTACTTGTCTTCCCGTACATACGTATTTCTTACCTGTACTCATCCACTGCATGAGTATTATCAGAATGCTTCATATGCACAGAGCAATAGGCTCAGTCTGCGCAGTAGGCTACATATTGGAACGATTTTTCCTCTATGGTATTATTCTTCGAGTTGATTACAAGTGAGTTCCTTCCCACTTATGCGTACAATCGGCTTTACATTTTTTTAAGAAATCTACAGTTCATCCATTATTATTATTTTGTTTATTTATTGCTTGTACAAAAACCTTCACGTATAGAATTTACCTTGCGCCTACTGATTTATACAGTGTTGAATATCATGCTGTGATATCGCCCCTTCTCTAGTGCACTGCTTGAATAACTCACATACTAGCATTCAGTTCCCGTATGTATCTTCCTGTATCATGTTTGCATAGAAAATAGGGACAGACTGACGAAAACAATGAAGGTAGTTTATATGTCTGGTATTTTGATTGCCTTGAAAAAGTATGCGCTAAAACTTACCACCCAGCCCCTGTTAGGCCTGTTCCTTCCAAGATCATTTCACTGTGAGTAGGGCTGACGTACGAGCCTCCTAAAAACGTGTGTGGAATTCAATTACAGTTCCTAAAGACCTGCAGGAAGTGATAGTAGTAGTCTCTCCTTGGTTGGATTGCTCCATGCCCAGTCGTTTGGAAGCTGCCTTGCGCTATCACATAATCGACTGAATACCTCTGACTTATTGCCATATTTAGGAATGGCTACATCCAAATTATAGCCTATATATTGACTGAATACCCAGAGCAGTATTAACACGATGGAGGACGATGGAGGCTTGTTGAATTATGTTTACTGACGGATGATTTATTCAGCTAAGGAGAAGCACTCTGGCAACGAAAGAATTAGCAGGTCCTCAATAGCTCCCTAAGATGAAGGAATTTAAAGTCGTGCTGCGGTCATACGATTTTATACAGCGTAGGGGGCCACCTGTGGAAGTGAATGGAGGAATCTGTGACCCTGGCTTCCCTCTTACCCCTCCGTGACCCCATGCCTGTTGAAGGATGGCTCACCTTTGACCCCACTTTGTTTAGTTGGTGGATAAAAAATTACCTTAAAATTATTGAATTATTTTAGGCCTTATTAGCGTATTTTCAAACTGATTACCGTATTTAACCACTTAATGCTGAACTTTGAATCTTATTAATTTATGTTTTTTCAAGCTTATCCATTTCTTACGCAGAGTTTGTTGATATCTATAAGTGTTTTTTAATGCCATATCAACGGAAGCGATGAAAGAACTGGCTGGTGTTTGAATGAGTGCTATGGAACCCTTTCGCTGTGAAAGATGCCCAGGTGAATTAAATATATTCGTTTGAGCTGTAAATTCCCACACTGCGAAATTTCTGGTTGAGTAAAAATAATCTGGTGGTCGCAAGAATAAAATGTAACTTACAAGATGTCCTCGTGCTGAAGGCGTTAACTTTTAAATTACGACGAAGAAAATGTTTATGTTCTTGTTGCTCTTACTGGTTTGAGAGAGAGAGAGAGAGAGAGAGAGTGAGTACTAGTGAGAAAATTAGATAATCGAGAAATACCCGCTTAGTCACCTCCACTCATCATTCCTGCACCTCCTCTTGTGTAACTGGCCAGCGCGCGCGCGCACACACACACACACACACACACACACACACACACACACACACATTCCTCTTTTCGTCCTTGGGTCTTGCATGTGATCCTATGAGGGTCTTGAGAAGCAGACCCGTTCAGTAAAATTAGGTCTTTATTATATTATTCTTGCTACAACCATACGATTTTATTAGACTTTGGATACACCCCTTCAAATAAACAGGGATTAAAATTTGCCTAATCCACTTATCCTTACTAGTATTTGTAATTTAATATGTAAATGCGTTTGTACTGAGAACCTAGATTTTACCCAAGATTTGTGTCTCGCCTCAAAGCCAAAAGAGTTTATTGTTGAAGAAATATTTGCATTATGTTCCTCCTTGAGTCACTGTATTATATGTCTCAGGTCGTATTTTGAGCTGAAGATGACAGTTTTATGGGTAGATTACTTAATGCGCCTCACCTAACCGTATTATGCCTACTTTTGCCACGGATGATGGAACAACATTTCCTGCAGAGCGCTGATTACCATCTTCCTGCGCCCACAGAGATTATGCTGTAAACCGACAATGAAACTGCCTACAATCGACCTCGTTAACCACAAGTCACTCACACGGCAACCACACACCCAACTGCCTCTCCAAAAGATAGGAAAACACACACACACACACACACACACACACACACACAATGAAAAATAGTTGTGCGGAAAGAGCTGACCATTTCCCAAGCTTCCGAGGAATGCGTGCGGCCTGTAATTCAGAGTTGTCGGTGCTGGCGGCGAGTGACTCAAGGCTGAGCGGCGAGGCGATGGTCCGTCCCTCCTACCTCCAGGCGTGTTGCTCAGGACCCTGGTGAGGCGGTCTTGGCAGCGTTCGACCAGGAAACACATCATTGTCCTAGGTGGTGCTTTTCCTTCTACTTTATATAAACAGGGTAAGTGAAAGTGGAGGATGTGACACGACGCCGTAACGAAGAGTGTAAAACAAGATGCAGAAAATCGTGGTAAAATCCTCCTGCTTCGTTTCATGCACCTGGGTTCTGTAGACACAAGCCAGAACAGGATATTTCAACACAAATACTCCCTACCATCATGTGAACCATCAGCAGCGTCACTCTTCCCTCCCTCCCGCCCCACCCCTCCTGCCATCACTCAGGCCTCACCTAGAGCCAGGACCTCGCCACTCAGATATTCCTGCCCAACAGTACTCACACTGAATTCTAATGAGGAGTTGATTTTGTGTGATTCAGAAATTATATACGATACATAATTTCAATAAGCTCTCGACAAGGGAAAAAGGAAGTAATGTCTGTAGAGCTGAAGTATGGAGTGCTTCATATTAATTAATCTTGCCCCCAGCGTTAGAATTATTTTTGAAAAGTGATCTCAGCCTGTAGACTGTCCCGGGCGCTGGGTGGAGGCAAGACCCGTGCCATATATTCTGTCGAGGTTAAAGATGGCCAAGACAACAATCAGTTTTATGAACATCTATTTAAACGATTGAACTAAGCTGGCTTCTCCTCCAATTTTCTCTCCATTTGCTTTCTTCTCGTTCGTAAGTTACAAATCATACAGGCTTTATATGCAAGAAATACTACTCTCATATCGTACTAAAAATAGAAATATAGTAAAATGTTCAGTGCTATCTCACACGACTTGGGTTGTCCGAGGTCGGAGGTCGTGGGTGATGGAGGGACAAGTGAAGAGATGTGGTGAGGGGCTCCACTGGACGCATTCACTTGTTTCCCGGGCAGTGCGTGGCGCTGAACCTTGAGCCGAAGGGCGGACATTCGTTACACTTTATTGCTGCAATAAATGAGTTCCTTCTCTCAACCAAGCAGCAACAGGTGCACGTAGCCCCGCCCAGACTCTCTCTTATATCATGTCCGCGTCACTCCTGAGGTCTTCTTTAATTGGCTTGATATAATGAGCCGTATTCTCGTTAGCTTGGGAGGCTCTCTAGTGGCTCTGCCTTAGTGATTTATTTTAAATACTGTACTTTACTATATTATATGTTATTTATATGCTTCGAAAATGGCCATCATCAGCACGTGCCTTGCTCTCCATTTCTTTAAGCGATAGAATAGTTATAACCAACATTATAGTACACAACCTTCAGAAGACTAATAGGTTTGTTGCTGTATGATTCCCTTTTGACTCCACTGCATCATTTTCCTGACATTTTACTCACCTAAGGACGAAGTGAGGCTCTAAGTAACAATTAAGACTCCAGGAAAAATCTACATAGTTACGTGAATATACTAAACGCAACCATTTACTTACCATATGAAGAAATAAGCTGATAAGGCAAAGGTACATTTTTGCCTCCTATGCCCACCAGAATATAGTCCAGTGAGCCAACAAGAACAGTCGAAGCTGAGGCGTCTGGAGGCAACAGGCGCCAGTATCAGATCTAACGGCAAATATGACCACTTGCTATAATACCTGGCGAGTCCTGATACTGGTTAACAGCTTAAGTGTATAATTTTCATAATGTTCTGCTTCATGTTTGGATTTGCTGATGACTCTACCACTTGCTGCAGTGATTGTCGAGACCTGCGATTTGTTAAGAGTTTAGGAGTTGATATTTTTCTTAAAGTTATGGCTCGTGTTTGGACTTCTTGACGTTAAGAGTTCAAAAGTATATATTTCTCTTAAAGTTACTGCTCGTATTTGGGTTCCCTGATGACTCTTTATAACCGCGTGCACTTCACTAGCAATTACGAACGAATATTTCTTTATCCAGCGTAACAACTCGTGACCATAAAGCTTCAGTGTTTATATCCCCTGTGAGAGCCAAGGAGCGGCTGCAGTTTATGGAGATGGCTTTGGGAAATTATGTTCATGATAGCGCGGTTTGTTGTTCCTCTTAAGTAATCCGGGTCTTTATGTACACACCTAAATGCTGATCTGCTCCTACTGTGTGTCTTATTATTGGGCTAAATTTTTTCTCGCAGAGGGAGATGAGTTTAGTGCAGAATCACCACAACGATAACAATCCATTCTTATATTCTGACTACCTCCAAACAACTTCACTAGTTCAAGGATGACTTTATAATTGGGAGGGTCAAACAATTCCTCTACAATGTCGATTTTTATAAAATATTTTTTCTACCGCCACAAAAATTTCTTTCCATACTGAACACCAAAATTTGTCATAAGTCTTCATTACTTCATAATTCCAAAGATGAAAAGGGTTAATGACAGGACCAAAACGCGTGTCAAAACTCAATTGTATCTTTATATACTAAGGACTAATAATCCAGATTTGGAATTATTGTTCACTAGCTTGAACTTCTGAAATTCGAAGGGACTGTTTTCCACTCTGAAACCCCGAGATCCTTCCGAATTTAATATGCATAATCAAACGGTTCGGAATCTTTGTTTATTAGCATGAAACTCCGAGAAATGTAAAGGGATTATTGATGACTGTACTTCCATGCTCAATAACTCAGTGGCTTGGGAATGGCACACCTCACCTCGCCACCCATCAGTACCCACCATCAACCTCCTCCATATGCAATTTGTTCATTTCCCAACAGCAGTCATCACCTGCCCATGAATACTGACTGTCTGGCCATAGGTGAACAATTTGCGTTGCTAAGCGCGCCAATACATGATTTCAACAACGGCGAAATTATCATAAAGAAATGGAGGTGCCACTTTGCTCCCCGTCCATGCTATTTTTGCTGACGAGCGCCGGGATGGATGTGTGTGTTTTGGGATCCCGTGGCGTAAGGGAGATGGACTGTGTTTTTGTAATTTTGGGGGGCTCAGGAATCTTTTAGCACCTCATTCTTATCCATAATTTTTCTGTTGCGTAAGAGAGTTCTTGGGGTACAGTCTAGAGGGTTTAGGAGATTTACTGGTACTTCTTGCCTAGCTAGTTATATTCTGCCAATTGAATAAGGTAATGGATTATATTTTTCTAGGCTTAGGAGGCATTGCAGTACCTCTTCCCTTTACAATCATATTTTGTCTATTGCATGAAGTTAGACTGTATTCTCGAGGTCTTAGAAGAATGTCCAGCACCTCTTCCTTAGCTGCTTATTGTGCATGATACACGTTGCTATTCTCTGTTTATAATGCATTGCTGAATATAATCATCTGGCGGTAGTAAGAATGTAATCGGAAGGACGTCAGCGTATTCAGGGAGTAAGAATGTTTAGTTTAATACTTATCGACAACACGAGGGTACCAGTCTTCCCCTAGAATACAACCCACAACCATCGAGGCTCTATCCAGGTCCCCAATTGCACTGCTGGTTGAACAGGAGCAAAGGAGAAAAAACTTTGCCCAGGAGTGACTGGGCAGAGAATCGAAATAGGGTTTCTTTATTTCCAAGCTAGATGTGCTAACCAATGCACCACCAGCACCTACTACTGAATGAAGTTGATAGGGATTGCTAATATCCCTTTTCACCGCAAGAAGTCTTCCCTAACTTGCATAAAACGCAATGTCCGTAGCAAAAACAACAAACATGGCGTCATCGTATTGGTGGGGTTAACATCACCGTAGACTACATAAACAGCATGCAAGTGAATATTAACTTGCAGCATAAAGAACAAACTGGCAAGGAAGAGGTGCTAAGGGAGCCTACAGAGATCGCGAGGATATGACCCAATGACAGGAGCTCCCACACAGACGCCACCAACTGTTACCTGCCTCTTTCAACAATGGCTCCTAATAACACGGTGGATCTCTCTCTACACACGCCGCCGATTCCACCACCCGTGTAGGAGTATTACAGAGGCTTGCAATTATTCACTCGACTCAACAAGTCTCTACTTCCCCGCCTGTACTTTGTCAATTGAGCCACGGCCACTCCGCCACCCACTCCGACAAGCTCACGTCCCACGCTACTCACAGCTGGCCCACCTCCCACCAGACTTCTTGAGATTCACAGATCATTTTTGTGCTTAGATATTTTAGTTCATATGCCAGGTGATACAGGAGGGTTCGTAGCACTTCTTCTTTATCGATTTATCTAAAGAGTTGTATGTGGCTAAATATATACCGTACATGACCATACGACAATGCTTTATTATAAAACAATACTCCATTTGTACAGTTACTTTGATCCTGCAGCGAAAGTACAGTTCTCCGCCTCCCAGATGTTTATCTGTGTAGTCCTACAGAGCAGGTTCTTGTTAGTTAAGTGTGGCATGTCGGCTTTCTTAGCAAACTGTTTTCTATTAAGAATGAGTGATAAATCCTCCGCATATATTATACGTAAATCCATTATAGATGCCAATTAGGAAAATACAGTCTGACAAAACATAATTGAATTTAACCAAAGCTGGACTACTGTGGGTAATCGTTTATCTATCAGTGATTTCTCTCTCTCACACACACACACACAAAAAAGTGTTGCGGCAACCAGTGTAAATGCTACTTATGTTCAGTGTCATACTTTAAGACAATAATGATAAAGTCTATCTGACCAGCTAAATGTATTCTAGTCAGTTTCTTATAAAAATGAAAACTGATATAGGACGTATTTAAGAAAACTGAAATTTCATTGTATTTGCATTAAAGCATTTTTTTCTGTGTTTTATCCCATTAACCTTTCATCGGTGATAAAAAATACTGAGAAGGAAAAAGCAATGAGACAGACGTTTTTGTTGATTTTTTTTTCAGCAAAAAACAAAATTTATGTTTAAAAAAGCGCAGAATATCTTATTTTGTCTACAAATTTGGAGGTCTAACCTGTGGTGCCGGTGGGCGTACCTGTGTAGTACACGTTGCTCTGACTGTTGCACCTGTTTGCCTCGAAAATGTTGAGAGTCTCCCTTGCAACCCACACGCACACCACGTCACCGCCTTCCTTCCACTTTCGTTTCCTAAAGCACCGCATGCCACCCACACCTGTCGTGCTACAAAAGAAGTTGCTGTACGTCGTCCTGAGGCTAAAAAACAAGTCGTGGATGAAAGTGTCGGTGTTGATAAAAAGTTCCTGTTTTTATGTAGTGGGATTTCGTATTTGGCATATATCTCTGGTGTTATCAGCCATACATTACAGGGAACAGCTGGCTTCTTCTTTGTTCGTTCAATAGAAAAGGAGGCGTGAAGTTGTTCAAGTTGTTTATGGCAGCGAAATTAGTACCAATTCAGAGATAATACGAACTCTGGAGGGTGTGCAACAATATGACTCTTTCATTACCTCCTCTGCCACATGTTACCTAAACAAAAATGATTAAACAATTGATAAAAGCAGGCACTAGTAACGACTACCGCCGGGACCCGAACGACATTCCCTGGCTTGATAAAAGTTGCATAGTTAAGAGTTTTTGTCTTCATAATATTGTCTATGGGTGCGTAAAGCCGAGGATCAAGAGGAGAGCCGCTGTAGAGAAGTGAAGGTGAGGGGGAGCTGAGTTGTGAACCGTCATCTGGTGGGCTAACTCTCACTCTCCTTTACATTCTGCAGTCCTGTTGGTAGATGGCTGGCTGCTCGAGACTTAGACTGTCAATAGTTATTTTGTGTTTATTGATATGATATGTGAATAGGATAATCACACGTACACACACACACACACACACACACACACACACACACACAAATATGTATTTCACAAGCGCGAGGAGGCCACCAATAAAATTATTACAATACAGAATCTCTTTGGTTACAGGAACGAGTCTGTGAGCCAGTGGGTGAGGGAACTGCGGTTGTTGTACGAGGCTGAGTGCATGAACACCCTGCAATCCAAATCCCTGCCTCGGGACCCCAGCCGCCACCCGACTCAGGCCCAGCCCTCCGCCCGTCACGCCGTCAGGGCAATCCAGCGTCGCGCACACGCCGTCTCCACTGAATTTGCCAGACTCTGTCAGTGAGTATCTTTTTATGTGAAACGTTTCTTACGAATTCCGTCGCTGAGTAGTATCCTAGTCTTTCTGTGTTTCAATTTAATAAAGAAGTAGCAGAGTACAGCACGAAATTACAAATGAGTGGTCGGTACTACATAACACTATGGCTCCATCAGGCGGCTAGAGTGGTTGGAGCTGTCGCAGGTGCCCCCGCTGGCCGGGTCTCTAGTGGAACACATCAACACCTTCCTGAGGGACTACACCACCCAGTGGACCGCTGCTGACCCAGACCTTCAGCCACAGGTGACTATCATCTGGCAATTCTGATCCCTTTTCTAGTCTCTGATACGATGCAGACTTCAGTGATCTACTTTATTTCTTTCCATCCGTATTTCGTAGACCTATTTATCTGCTCCCTAACGCCTAAGGGTGATTTTGACAGTACTCAGTAATGACCCAACATCCCTCATGTTTCCATATGCCTTATCCTCCATGGGCTTTGTGACTGAAATAAAACACAGTCTACTTTGCAATGAACTGTGAATAAAGTGACAAGAATGGTGAAGCAGTCATTCGCAAGATGGAAGCAGCGTGTTCATATGAATTTTGCTTTTCTTTCGACAGTCATCGTTGGGTCGCCAGAGTACCGTGATCCGACAGATATGCGAGCGGCTGACGGAGGTGTGTGACGACAAAGGCACCAGCGACCAGGACACGACCCGGCAGGTGGTGCAGGTGGTGACGGCGCTAGGCCACGCCTTCACCAAGCTGGTTGACCTCATGCTTAGCAGGGAGATAAGGGTCAGTCTCGAGATATTTTTTAACCTGTAACAAGTTCGAGCCTTTTCCACAGAAGTCATATTTTTAGTGCATCCGTCTGGTTTTTTGATATTAGAAAAGTTTGAGCGATTCTGTGATTTGTGGTAAGGTGTACGGTGGGAGGACATTCACAAAAATCATCACCCTCTGAAACGAGTTGCAATGCCCTGAGCCGATATATGTAATTGCCAATGGCTCTTTTTCTAATTTATATATCCTTTTGCTAGATATTTATAAAAAAATATATAATCTTTACTAGAGGACATAGAATATTCATAGCAGTACTTGTCAAAAGTAACTTAGACTCTGAAATGGCACAGTAATTAACCTTCCAAAAATTCCCTTCTGCTTGGAAATTATTGATGCTGTTTGAAATGCTTATCTCTGCGTCTATATTCAGCCTCACTACCGAACAAGGACGACTGACTGGAATGGTTTCGTGTTTCTCTTCAGGTTGTGGTAAGGGTACTAGAGGAGACGAAGGAGGAGGAGGTGAAGGCAGCAGTGTCCCACCTGACGGCACTAGGGGTAGACGGGGGTCACATCTGCCGCCTCATAGCCAGGCTGGGCGGGGTGCGGGGGCTGCTGGGCGTGTGTCTGGAGCCGCGACTGCGTCACATACGAGTGGCCGCACTACGAGCATTGGCCACTGTCGCTTGTGTCGTGGAGGGCATCGTGGAACTGGAGAAGGCGAGTGTGGGGGGGTACCTTTTCTCTGCTTTAAAATCTCTGGTACCCTCAGGCCCCTATTGCTAATTTTCAGCTGAAGAAAACCGTCTAGCATTAGCTGGAATACATTAACCTGCTAGGAGGGTTCCAATTATGAGAATTAATTAGCCACTGACAAATTATAATTGCTAGCTCTGCCTGAGTAAAAAGTACGCAAAGTTTAATTTGATGTACAATGTTCTTCAGGAGAGGAGTTTAATATTTTGACGAGGACATTGGGTAAGGCCACATTAACTGGCTTCATGCTTCGTGCAGGTTCTTCTTCGAGTTGTTTAACATCAAAACTCTGTATATAATTCGGACGATTAACCTTTTTGCATGTAAAGAATTTTATCACGGTTAACCTGAATTCCTTCAGATTGCATGAACACTTTGACGCGTTAACACTGGTTATTCTGACTTTCCCTCAGCTATTTAAAATCGTCTGACATTAACCAATATAAATTAGCTAAGTGGAAGAATTAACGGCTTCAGTGTGAGATCATGGACTTACTGTACTGCGGATATAATGTCTGTAGATGTCAAGTGTAACCAGATGGTGTCTCTGCCATTCACCAGGCTGGCGGTGTGGAGGTTGTGGCGGAGGTGCTGTGTGATGACCAGTGCTGTGAGGAGGAGCGGAGTGAGGCTGCTGGAGTGCTGGCTCAGATCACATCCCCCTGGGTGGAGAACACTCACCGCCTTCCTGCCCTCACCGCCCACATGACACCCATCGTCGCAGCGCTCACTGGTAATTCGTCAGAAACATTCCTCCTTTTCTTTGATGTTGATCAGAACGTCATGTGGATAGATAACTGCGTTGTCATAACCTAAGTAAATGATAAGTACACTAGTCAGGTTAGTTACGAAATAACCCCAGCTTTGAATGTATGATCCACTTCTGCACAGAGCTAGCGAGATCTACGCGTTCAGCTGAGATCTTCCTGCTGGCATCGGCGGCGCTGGCCAACCTGACTTTCTTGGACGGCGGGAGTGTGGAGGCTATGAAGGCGGCCGGCACGGCCCGTGTCCTCCTCAAGGCCGCCAAAGACAATCCAAACATCTCCGTCTTCACCAAAGATCAGGTGAGGCTGCATACTCATTCATGTTTGTGAAAGAGACTGGTGTATGGTATGCAGGGTTAGAATGCATTCGATGTATGCTTGTTATTTTTCTTGTTGTTCTTTTTTGTTGCTCTTATTGTTCCTTCATTTGAAAATCGCTATCTCTCCAACAAATTCTTTCATTGGCCCTCCATTTTTTTCGACTTGCTGCGAAACCCTTCAACATTTTGGGTTCTAATAATTATTCGTCAATTCATCACAGAATCTGATGATCACTTTTTCTTCAGCTTTCCATGTGTACGTATGTTAGCAGGCAGTTGTAAGAGCTTTTAGCCCTTCCATAAGAATAGCTTCATCACTAAAACCAACACTAGTTGTCTTTTAATCAAACTGTCACCCTGCCTAGATTGCAACCGTGCTGGCCAACCTTGCGGGGTCTAAAGAGGCAGCAGAAGACGTGGTGAGCGAGGGTGGCCTGGTGGTGCTGCTGGCTCTGCTCAACACGCGTCCCGCCCCCACACACCGCCTGCCGGAGGTGGCCACAGTCGAACGCGTCCAGCAGAAGTCGGCAATAGCTCTGTCAAGGTAAGCGGAGATTTGCAAAATTCTTAAGTGCATTATTTACAACTTAAACCTTACATCAGCCAGATATTGACTTAATGTTTATGCTTAGAAACTGCGGTGTGAGTGTGCGAGAGTGGTTGACGGTGTGTGTGTTTTTTTTTATCCCGCAGATTGTGTCGTGACTCGGCGGTGGCGCGGCAGGTGGCCGAGTTGGGCGGGGCGGAGCGGCTGGTGCGACTCTGTAAGGACGACCGGGAACGCAACCATAGCGATGCAGTCCTCGTCGCCTGCCTGGTTAGTTGATCTGAACATTTATAAAACAAGCATATTATGTAGTTGCCTGTGTTTAAGATATTTATCATAACACTGATAAATTAGTTTCATTTGCCACTTTTGCTTGATGTGTCATTTTATCCCTTGCAAATTTCCTTATATCAGGAAGTACTATTATTTTTTCCATACATTTTTTGTTCCTTGATTTTTTCCCCGATGTACAAAGCTGACATCGATGAACGCATATCCCCATGTAAGGGTAAATCTTAAAATTACATCACATTCGGCAGAAACATGTTTTCCAAGAGTTCTTGTTCGTGTCTTACCAGGCAGCGCTGCGGAAGATGGCGTCATCACTGGGGGCTGATGAGCTACGGGACATGGACGCGGCAGAACTGGTGGAGCCTCGGCTGTTGGACTCCTTTCTCATCTACTCCTCACGTCAGGAGAGCTACGTGTAGAGGAGCCACAGCACCTCTCCTTCCCTTAGGGGGCAGGTTCGAATCTGGACTACTTTGCTGACGAACATGAAATACCAGAAAAACACCTTGTATTTACTTACCGTTGCTAATATTACTATCAAAAACCAATATCTATTAAACGCAGTGCAGACCTACTGATCTGAACCTAACTATTGGCAGTACACTTGCTGGCAAAGTGTCTGGGTTCTGATGCGTGCCCCACGGTCTTCCTGCTGCAGTGCTGCGTCACCAGTGCCTCAGGTGAAACACGTGCACTGGTTCACTGTGCACAGTATTATCGTCAGTTTAGAAGGCTCTCCAACACATCTCCCTTACCAGTGAGGCATTAATATTATTAAGCCCGCGTTTCGGAGCGCCAGCTGGTGTAGGTTACAGGGCAGGGTCAAAGTTCGACTTTTTTGTGGAAGGAAGAAGGAACCAAAGGCTAGACGCCATCAATACCTATCGCTAAGGAAAATGTGTCAGAAAGTCTTCTATGTTAAGCAAGTACGGTGTATGGAGTGACGTGAGAATAGCTCATGCCAAAATAAATGATACTGTGAGTGTGACTTCAGCAGTGTATACAGTAACGCTGAACGAGAGATTACGAAGTAGGTTAATATACAGATCATTGGACTACGGTACGTAAAACTTCAGTCCCAGGGTCGTATTCTAGTTGTCTTAGGAAGCTTCTCAGCACTTCTTTGGCAGCTTACCTTTGCATGTGGTTCGTCAGAGCCCTCATGTATGTTGTTTATGCAGTTATGTCAGCACTAAGGCATAAGTAATATATAATGAGATTTCAAGCTCTAACATTCAAATAATTCGCAAAGGAAGTGGTGTTCAAAGGCTGCTTAATCCCACGAGAGTAAAGTCTTAGTTTGAGAAGAGTTGACGTCACTGGAATAAGATGCTCATTTTCACGACATACCAAAGCAGAAAATTGCCTCATCCAAACCTCTCATACCTTGTAACCTCTTCTCCAGGATGTTTCCCTGTATAAGAAAAACATACTGTTGAAGTAGAGGACCCGTGTACAACATCTTTCGTCATTATTTCAGTCTGCTGGGGGCATTATGGGAGAATTCCTTATATTCATACACACACATATTCCAAATGATTTCTCGAGGTACAATAATCTTCCTGTATTCTGTCCCTGTGTGCGAGATGGAGCTGTTTGTTGTACGGAGTGTCAGTTCATTTTCTTGACATGTCTGTCGTAATTTCCATATTTTCTGATGATGATGAGTTACCCAGGAGTTGTAACTGTCTTGCTAGTCAGATATCTCAACCAAAAATCCAATACGTCTTGTTAATATACTGTACATTCCATTTTGTTGTGTCATATCGTATGTATATTTTAATATAAATCTTATTATGTAGCGTGAGTTTTATTCATCTTTCAATAAATATTGAATCAGATTTGTGTTTTGAGGATCCACACTGATAGGCAGACAAATAATTACAACAGGAGTCGACATTCAGCCCTTTAAGTGCTAAAGGTCTTGAATGAAATCATCTGGCTGTAGTCATAATAATACCGAAACAGTGGCTGTTGGGTAGAAAAGGACTGGTGACGAGAACCACAGCCGTAGCGCTCCAGTCCTTCTCCCCACTGTTTGTAAGAGGACGATTACATAAGTACAAGCAATGGAATTATATGTTTTATATCGTGAGTGCCAAAGAGTGCCAAAGATATTAAATGGCAATTATTCGCAATACCAAGGCAGGTTCAGATGAACTTAGTAAAGGATATTCCCGCTGTTTATGATGATGTATCCAAGATAATACACTTAAGCTCGAAGCTAATGCTCGGTACTGCTTCAGATTTGTGTGTTTTGTTGCTTTCCATTTAGGGTCATCTCCCCCCCTCCCCTCCCCCCCCCAAATGGCATGAGTAGCAACATATTTTTGCTTATCATTGGTGCTAAATTAAGAGATAAACAAGAAAACACATACAACAATTAAGGTTCACGACACTGAAGCTTCGCTGATTATAATGATCCGCCCCTCCTTCTTTTCTTTTCTTTTCTTCTTCTTCTTTTTTTTTTTTTAACAAAGGCATCATTTTACTGGAAGAAATAATGGAAAAGGCAGTGGCAGAATAAACCAAGAGTGTGTATCAGTAGAGGACTAATAGTGGTGCAGCCAGGAGGAAGTCTTGGTGACCTTACCATATTTATCATCCCAGAAAAATTAGTGCATCAGCTTCCAAACACCAGAAGTGTCCTAGTGAAAAATATTTGCTGGAACGAATATATGTGTAATCAGATCTCAGTGTGAATATATAGTATGTGTACTCAGATCCCAGTGTGAAGATATATTTAATCAGATCTCAGAGTGAATATATCGAATGTGGGCGGAGCAGCAGCAGTGTGTGGAGTCATACTGAACCCTCACTTCCTGTCAGAGCATGACTCGCCTCCCTCCGGTAAGTGCATTCCTCAGGTGCCTGTCCATCGCTGGTAATAGGTATTAGTCATTATGCACACATCACCTCCAGCACCTCCCTTGTATTAGAACCGTCACACGCTTCATAACTTTAATCCCTTCAGTATGATGAGGTCCTTTTTATAATAGGTCTGTTCTTGCTACCACCAGGGAATTTACGCTGATTAACCTCATTACGATTTTTGTTTATTCACTTACCTCCAGACATTGTTTTTCAACCTGGGAAAGACCTCTTGATGTGAAAGGGTTAAGAAAGGCTATATCTATCCCATCCAGTTAGAAAATACTCATAAGATTTCTAGAATCCCCTGAAAATAGCGAGCACATAAAAAAAAATGCTCTGTTGCACTGGAGGGATTATGAGAGAATTTAAAGGATAACTGATCTTCATTATCCTATTCATTGCTAAAGAAAACCGTCTGCAAATAGCAAGAATAAAATGCAATAACACGTCATCGAAATAAAGGAGCTAAGTTGTGGGCTAATATGCAAAATAAATCGCTAAGGAAGAGATGCTACGGTCGTACGCCAACATTACTACACCAGCTGCATCATTACTCAACATTCGCCCTGCTAGGAATTACCGAGGCTTCTTAGTACTTCCACTGCGATGATGGCCTTTATATTTCAGACTTGCTCCCACCAGTGATCAGTTAGTTGAAGAGAGAGATCCCCTTCCCCCTTCCCCATGTAGCAAAGAGGTATTAAAAGAATCTCCATTAGCCCCTTCACTTTCATATGTCTCCCCTTAAGCAGAATAAAATCGTCTGGTCGTAGGGAGGATGAAACAAAAAATCGCTATTGTGAGGAAGGGTTAAAGACATGCATAGATTCTCTTTATTCTCATTTAGTGCTTATTATTTTATTAGTAGCCCTTTCCCCCCCCCCTCTCTCTCTATAGCCGCTTCAGAACGATAGCGTCCTCTTGTCTAATGCTCTTACATCCATGCTATATTAGACTGTTAAGCTTAGCAAGGACCTCTTATTGTGAAGGAGATATAATCAATTTTCACTAAGCTAAGCACAAGAGCAGTAAAATTCATTACAATTCGCTTTCTGCAACTTCTACTACGCAATGGGTAGTGGGCAGGTGAGGAGAGGAAACTCAACGTATCATCATTTTATACATATATTGAAAGCAAAGGTCATGGATGGTGTCAGGGCTGCTTCATGTTGCTGCAGGTATTAAGATAGAGTTTCCTTTTTCAGCCACCGCTTTGTACTGGAGACGTATAGAGTAGGAAGGCCCCGTGAGGCTAATCGGGGCTGGTTATCTCACTATCCAGTCATCTCAGCCGCCGGTAAAGGCAGGGCTATTTTTGTACGTGATGACGGCAAGAAATATAGATATGAGAAGGAGCAGGATTCATTATGTCTATTACCTTGACGAGCTTTCCGATATTCTGATGTCTTGGTTGAGTATTTCCTGTATTATTTTAGTGTTTTTTTTTATTTTGGTGATGCAAGAACTAAACATAATTTGAGAGAGACTGGCGGGACCTCTTGAGAAGTGGCGTACCTAAAGTCTTTAAAAAAGGGGGGTTGACAATTCCAAATATTCTTAACTCCACATCTGTATCTATCTATCTGTCTGTCTGTTTGTTTGTCTGTCTGTCTGTCTGTCAGACTTTCTATAATTAGACAGATATTAAAAGGATAGGATTCAGCCCCATATCGTTTCCTTCAGGGTGTAGGGGGCCCGTGGCTAGGCAAATACAGTCCAGTTCATTTAAGGGTGGGAGATAAACTGGCAAGATAATACATTTCCAGTCACCCTTAGTTGGGGTTCGTCCCGTTGCGTATAAAACATGACCTTCACAGCGGCTCGAGGCAATTTTATATCCAAATTATATATTGTCTACCATTTCCTTTGCAGAGGTTACATCTGACTTTTGTTCAGAGTATTTGGAGGCGAAAAAATACTATATTCTGTTTTTACAAATGGTACGCTAATACTCAGGCTCCTATGACTCACTTTCAGTTGAAAAAAATCGTCTGTCGTTAGCTGGAAGATAGTAATAGATTTGTTCCTACCATGAGAGGGTTAATGGTTCTAGTATTAACACTCTCGGGCAACTAGTTTCACTCACAGCTGAAGAACAGGATTTTGGCGTTAACTGGAATAGAGTAAAAGAAGTTCTGACCAAGAATGAGTTAACTGGATTTTTTTTTGGTACATAACACAAAGAAACTGGTTAAACTACTTTATTTGAAAAGATAAGAAAAGGAGGATATTGGACACGTTCACTGTATCTCGTAGTTGATAAAGTGTTTGCATCCGTTGTCTGTCATAATTTGTTATTAATCTTGAAATCGCAATGAAGAGCTTATTTTTACTACATCCAGTTATGTAGATATAGGAGAATAGCCTACACATTATTATTATTATTATTATTATTATTATTATTATAGGAGTTGGGGAACAAAACTAAGGGAAAAACTATTATCCTGCTTCTCCCCGTTCCCAACACCTCATATCCAGGTAGGCCATTGCTTATAACCATCAAGTCTAATAAATCTCTTCAGAAAAATCGTAAATGGATAAATAAATAACTTGAAAGACCATACGACTTATCAGAGAAGAAGAATGCAGAAGATTACGTGACGCGAGAAGTGAAGAAATAGGTAACTTGAAATATTGTCAGTGTTATCAGAGAAGGTGAATGCGGAAGACTACATGACGCGAGGGACGTGCGGATATTAGATAAAATTCCGAAAAAGGAGGACTGTGTGAGGCGTAACTGATGTCTTTCAAGGATGTCCACAGCCTTACTTAGCGAGATAGTGCCTCTGTGCTAACACCATGTACGGAAAGGAAATGACAGCACTCTACATCCCAAGGTTATTTTTGTGTTGTTTATTTTGCTGCTTGTGTGGTAATGTTGTTAATGAGGAATGAGTCTGCTTAATTTTGTGTGTGTGTGTGTGTGTGTGTGTGTGTGTGTGTGTGTGTGTGTGTGTGTGAGAGAGAGAGAGAGAGAGAGAGAGAGAGAGATTTATGAATATTCTGTCTCTACCTCTTGCTTCGTCCTCTCACTCTATCCATCAGCTTAGTAAAATCGTCTGGAATGTATTAGGAATAGATGAGTGTTCATTTTTCCTGAAGTATGAAGGACCTCTTTTGAGCCTAGTAAAACTGTAAGGCGGTATACTGAATTAAATAGGACCCCATAATACTGAAGGAGTAGTATTAAGCATTATAATTTCATATCATTTAGTTTAGCTTTGTCATTTACACCATTCAGGGGTAAGAAAAGGCTCTCGGTAGGATACATATTTAATTCGAAAAATATATTCGTACAAAATGCAAATTAAGGACTATATTTGGTATATGGTTCTGACTAGGGGCTGTGGGTTCAGTAATTTGTCATGTCACACTGAACCGCATTCCTGTTGGCTTCGAATTTCATATTTGGTCTTATTCTGGGATCTGGTGCTGGAGAGGGACGCCTTCACGCGGTGGCACTGATATAACTGGACGGCTCTCCTGTCCGGTTATACAAACATCCCTCAATTCCCTCCCTATAAGAAGAATGGTGAACTGCAAGAGGACTGCTTAAACATCAGCCTAGGGCCACAACAACAGCAGCGCAGGGATTTACTCTGCACCTTGCACCCTGACTTCTTCTAGTAGGTGACTGGCGCCTATACTGTATGTGGAAGTGTAATACAAGCAAATCGGTGAAAAAGAGATGTTACGATGTCCCCTATGCCAACGAGGATACGGTTCAGTGTCGGCTACAGTAACTTGGCCTACTGGGGATCCACAAGTGTGTGATCTATAGCGGTGTGTCTAACATCTGAACATATATTCGACATCTGTATGAATATAATACATGGGTGCACAATATACAGTATGACACTGGTTATTCATATACAGGATGTAACTTAAGCACTTAATTTGAACTGTATTAACTTGAAAAGACTCGTCATTCGTTTACTTCTCAAATTAAAGTTCATATTTCATACCATATCTTCACGCTGCATTATTATACGCTGTGCTCAGATCAGTGAATGTTTACAGTGCATCCACACATCACTAATCCTCGCGCATCGTACGTATCTCCATCTTATAAGCTCCAATTTCATGCCTGTTCTCCCATACTGGCATTGTAAGGGAGAAGGGACTGTGAACTGGCTCGCCTTAGATTAAACAAACTATAATACATATTGATTTAGGCACTGGAGGGCATTTAGCACTTCAGCAGTGATATTACGACACATTAACTATATAACTCATGTACAGTACACATAATTCCAATTTATCAAAAGTGCAAAATGAAAAAAATACAGTATATATATTGTCTACGTTAACAAGGTACCATCATTACAGCTAGACACCTCTGTAGAATTCGTCATGTAGAGCGGTTCCAGCTTCCGTGACGATGCTATGTGAATACTGATAGGGTGAATTATACTATGCATTTAATTACTGTATGGGTTTAACAGTGATTGGTAATATCAAAATGCCCCTGAAAGCACTACACATCAAGTTTAAGTGAGTGGATATACAAATTAGCAGGATTCTACTGACGACCATGCAGGTTAAAAGTGAGCCTTTATGATTTTCTTGCGTCGAAGCTAAGGGCGGGTGTCAGACGAAGCTCTCCTGGCGTGAGGAGTAGATGAGGAAGGAGTCCAACAGCCTCGGCTCCACCAGCTCTGCAGCGTCCATGCCCCGCAGCTCCTCAGACCCCAGTGATGACGCCATCTTCCGCAGCGCAGCCTGATATCATCACCGGTAATAAAGTATTAGAATATCTTTCCAAAAAATGCAAGTGCAGAATGAACAACACTATACTGATACAAACATTAAGAATTGCAGAAATTTATCAGCTTAGCTGAGTTTTAAATTGTTTTTGTGATCCTCGAACTTAAAGACTTTTCTAAAGAAAATTATAACATATGGAACATATGTAACTGAAGCAATCAGCAGCGTGCCACCCCCATATTAACTAACCAGGCAGGCGACTAGGACGGCGTCACTGTGATTGCGCTCCTGGTCATCTTTACAGAGTCGTACCAGCCGCTCCGCCCCTCCCAGCCCGGCCACCTGCCGCGCCACCGCCGGGTCCCGACACAACCTGTGACACAAACGCACGTCAATCACACTCTTCCCCACACCAGTGGGGTATAAAGCTATTTTTGTGCTTAAAGCAAACACTAGTTTTGAATCAAACTGACATTATTCTTAAGGCTCAGATTATTTCATACAAGTGGCTTCTATCTGATGGCTTACATGTCGAAGTTATAAGATTCTGGACAAGGAACTCCTTTGGAAACAAACCTTGACAGAGCGATGGCAGACTTCTGCTGGACACGTTCGGCCGTGGCCACCTCTGGTGGGCGGTGCGTAGGGGCGGGGCCTGTATTGAGCAGCATCAATAACACCGACACCCCCCCAGCCGCCACCACCTCCGCACTCGCCTCTTGAGACCCAGCAAGGTTAGCAAGTACCGTTGCAATCTAGGGAAGATGTCAGCTCTCGTTAGTAATAAGATTAACTTGGTCACCATGATGGTAATATTCCACAGCAGAAATATCTCAAAATACAAAAGATAGTATGAGATCCTGGGAAGGTAAAACTGCTCACATCAATACACTAACGAGATTCGCAACAAAGGACATATACGTGTCTGCTTTATCAACCAGGAACGAGCGGGCGGTCTCACTTGATCTTTGGTGAAGACGGAGATGTTTGGGTTGTCTCTGGCTGCCTTGAGGAGGACACGGGCAGTGCCGGCCGTCCTCATGGCCTCCACACTCCCGCCGTCCAGGAATGTCAGGTTGGCCAGCGCCGCCGACGCCAGTAGGAAGATCTCGGGGGTTTGGGTAAGTTCGGCCAGCTCTGGAAGCGCAGATCCAGAGATGCTTCAGTTTCATCAATACAGGATTATATTCTGTCGAAACTACATTGGTGCAGCCAGAGAGTTTTTATATCTTGTACTATGTATCAGTCTCCTGAGACTAATGACGTGAAGTAAGCCACCAAAGAGAAGGCACAAGAGGCAAAACATATCAGTACTTCTAAGGAGATAAACTGAAACAAGAAAATATAGGTGCTTAAGTACCAGTGAGCGCTGCGACGATGGGCGTCATGTGGGCGGTGAGGGCAGGAAGGCGGTGAGTGTTCTCCACCCAGGGGGATGTGATCTGAGCCAGCACTCCAGCAGCCTCACTCCGCTCCTCCTCACAGCACTGGTCATCACACAGCACCTCCGCCACAACCTCCACACCGCCAGCCTGGATAGCAGTAGATGAATTAATTTTTGTCTGAACTACTCATACTCATGTACATCTTTCTTTCACTACTTCTACTCCTCAGCACGCATCTTATTCCTACATAAGTTTCATTCCTTCACTTCCGTTAAGTAAGTGATCGTTCTGAGGAATGTGAATTAGTATACTTGTTGTATCATACCTGAACATTTAGCAGTAAAAATCCGCTGTTATGTCAGCTGGAGATGTACAAGTCATCTGTTACTGCAGTGATCCTGCCTTTTTCATTTTTTAAGCTTATTCGATTTTTAGTTATCAAAGTTAAGCACTGCTATCCTGAATATACTAGTTATGAGCTGTGGATGGCAGAAAAATATTTATATAGTTTACCTTATCAAGCTCAGCGATGCCCTCCACAACACAGCACACAGTGGCCAGAGCCCTGAGAGTGTCCCCTCGAAAATGTCTCATCCTGGGCTCCAGACACGCACTGAGCAGCCCCCGCACTCCGCCCAGCCGGGCTATGAGGCGGCATATGTGTCCTCCATCCACCCCCAGCGCCGTCAGCTGGGACACTACCGACTGCACCTCTGCTTTGCTTCCTGGTTCCTCCAGTGTTCTCACCATCACCTAAAAAGGATTCTACATTAGTTTGTAGGACAGTCATGTTTGTGATGTATAGATGATAATCAGATATAAACAATAAAATAAACGATTAAATAAATTAATCTTATCAATAAACCTTTGTAAATGGCTTGACGTGTAAATACAGTATCTTTCACTGACTTACCCTAATCTCCCTGCTGAGCATGAGGTCCACCAGCTTGGTGAAGGCATGACCCAGCGCCGTCACCACCTGCACCACCTGCCGGGTCGTGTCCTGGTCACTGGTGTTTCCATCGTTGTCACACACCTCAGTCAGTCGGTCGCAGATCTGTCGGATCACTTTGCTCTGGCGACCCAGCGACGACTGTTGAGGTGAAGAGAATCAGATTACCATCCAGCTTTTACATCTGCTCTCATAAACCGATGTGGCCTTGCATCACTAACTGGATGCTATCGTCTTCTAAAGTAACTTTTCTTTACCAGGTATCCAAGTTCACCACCCAACCATCAAGTACTCCTGGGGTTACCAACCAGATCATCATCACAGTTACTGAAAATAAGGAAGCTCAGCTCATTGCCAGAACCATCTGTCATGGCCTTGATCGCCTGTAAGCCTCTAATGGATGGGAATGACAGTGACTCTGAGGAAACATGCTGAGCTGTCACAGACTTCCAGAAGCCGGAAGAGATTCATATAATGAATACAGTATTATTATAACGAAAATGGAAAAGGAGGAACTGGGGGTAGGATCAACAGATTATCAAGACTGCACTTCTTTCCTTAATCTTAAGTGTCAGTGGTGGCAGGAGAAGGTGTTCACCTGTGGCTGAAGGTCTGGGTCAGCAGCGGTCCACTGGGTGGTGTAGTCCCTCAGGAAGGTGTTGATGTGTTCCACCAGAGACCCGGCCAGCGGGGGCACCTGCGACAGCTCCAACCACTCTAGCCGCCTGACAAATAATTTATTCACTGAATATCCTTCCACTCAAGCAGCACTGTAAGATTTACAGCACCCGTTCTGAGTTTATGCAGTTTGTAAACCTACCCTGAGCTGTGAATCGGTATTTTGTAGACAGTATGAGCTAAGACTAAAGATGGCATAGCGCTTGCAAGTACAGGGTCCTTAGTAATCCTGTCAAGTAATAGTACATTCGCATCAATCTTACTCGCAGAGTTTTGCGAACTCTGTGGAGACGGCGTGTGCACGGTGCTGGATGGCTCTGACGGCGTGACGGGCAGAAGGTTGGTCCTGAGCGGAACTGTGGGTAGTGTCCCCAGGCAAGGACTTGGACTGCAGGGTATTCATGCATTCAGCCTCGTATAACACTCGCAGCTCTCTTACCCACTGTTGCAAGGAGGCATTCCTGTGGGAAAAGAAAAGTGATGAAAAGAATTCAGTGTTGTTAACCTGTCATCAAAATTCAGTAGATAAACTGAATCCAACTCGTCTCTTAGTGCTCTCATAAATTACTGTATATGACAGATCTACATCTTTCATTGCATGACTAAGTAACCTGTAAAACTACCAAAAATTGTCTTCAGCACTTTTACTGAGAAGTAAATTGTGCACTGAACATTCATATTTAGCATGACAGAAAATGCCTTTTATTATATTTCAGTCTTGCTACCGCCAAACGAATCAGTCTCAAGGGTAGCCACTGAAGCAAATGGGCTAGAAACCCTCCCGTAACGTCTACAGTACGATGAAATAATTTTTTATTTTTATACTGCTAGTGTCGGAAAATATCATCCAGCTTAGGAGCGTCCCCAAGCAGGGGTTAACAACTTTATGATGCATTAGATGTGTGACTAATCCTCTCATTACAAACGGTCTCTCCTACTCTCAATATATTCGTATGTCAGAAGTCAACACAAAATAGTGTTATACCCCTAGGGGAAGATGTATAATATAAACAAGCAGGGGTCGAACATAGAAACTCTAAGGGAGTGAAAACAGCAGGAGTGCTATTATGAACAGGAGTGCGAGCAGTACTTCCCACATAGGCCCACGGCGCCGCTTGCCAAGATACTCGCCTCTAACAAAGCTGTCACACATCTTAGGTAATCTCGCAGTACAAATAGCCATATCAGAGAATACAAAACCAATTTACGTTCTGCCTGTATCATTCATCGTTCGTCCTCCGAAAGAGAGAGCAACATATTTAGTCCCACCTGCCTCCTCTGGTCATCTAGCAGCATTCTCTCTTATCCCTAGTCATCATCCGGCATTCCAAAGCTCTTCGAGTCCTGGACAGGGGCCCATCTCATCGTCCTAGGTGCCCCAACCTGCAGGCAATCTCAGCAACCTCAGCACCGATAATACACTGGCATTCCTCATCATTCATTAGTATTCCCTTCAGCCTCCAGTCAACCGATGCATTATCTACAGTCTGTGATCATCTGCCAGCATCTTTTCCGATCATCTACCGGCAAACTTCCTTACCTCCAGCTACCGCCAGACACGTTACCACTCACACCTCGGACACCTGTATACATCTTTAGGGTAAAATTAGGTTTCGGCACTTTTTTATAAGATCTCACAGCTTTATGTAAAACTCAACCGTTCTGTATCATCCAGTTTCAATGAACCACAGACTATTTTTTCATATATAAAAGAGATGGCATAAAAGGAGCTAATGAGCAGTAGACAAGTCAGGGTCAAAGGTCATCCAGCCAACCGTACGACTGCGACCGTGCGAGTCTGAAGCGCCTCGTAACTCTGGCTGCTGTGCGGGATAATCAGTAAACCACACAAGCACTCCTTCCCACGGCATGACTCTCATTGACGATAGTGGTACCTCCCTCCGTTATCATAACAGGGGATTTCTCTCTCTCTCTCTCTCTCTCTCTCTCTCTCTCTCTCTCTCTCTCCCTCAGACTTGTTTAATTATCGGGGACGGACAGTTATATGTACCTCTCTCTCTCTGTCTCCCAAAGCCTGCAGGCCACAAAGAGATCTCTGATAACTACTTCATTATGAATTAACATTAACAATAGTTTATCAGCTATCCACTGCCATAAAAAAAACTGTGTAATAAATTGTTTCTTTTTTTTTGCACATAAAAATCATTTAGCACACAGCAGGAACCCTCACAGCAAGAATTGTAGTTCAGAGTTATTTTAATGAGCGTGCACTTTTTTATGTTTTTAATGGGGGAGTTAAGTGGTTGGGAGAAGGAGGAGAGGGAGACCAAGAGCGGGAAGATATATAGTAAGAGAGCATATTAGCAAGAGTGGTATCTCGCGGAAAAAGGAGTCGTTACTGAGTTGGGACAAAAACGTCTGGAAGTCTTCTTGTCAAGGACACTTCTCGCCTGATTTGGAGCGGACAACAGAGACAGGTACATAGACGGATGGATTGACAGATAGATTGACGAAGAAACGGATAGACAGAGAAATATAGATATACATAGAAAAGTGAATTAATGCAGATAGATAGATAGACAGGTAGATAGACAGACTGATAGACAGATATAGTCAGATAAACAGACACACAAGGAAGGGAGGGGAAAGAGAGATGAAGAGATGAGCAGAATATCTTTTTACTATCCACGCCTACTCATTGCTCTACACACATTTATACCCACTGGTGTGAATGCAGGCTCGGTCCCTTCCCTTTGACGACGATTTTTCTGTCAGACTTTCACTACTAACAGACGATTTTACTGCCTTACTCATTTCTGTGGGACGATTTTACTGTCTTACCCTTATTTCTGTGGGACCGTTTAGCGATGCCATTCAACGTAAGAAAAACCTCTCGTAATGAAAAGTTTAAGATGTTGATAGCCAGGTAAGTTTTTGCAGAACACCTTTTTCTTACAAACCTTCCATTTTAGAATACCCTATTTACATTTTTTTTTTCAATCGCTTTTTTTTCATTTTTCCAACAACCCTCTCCTTTCAGAACACTTGTTTTTCGCCTTTTTATTATTTTTTTAATCGACCCTCTCCTTTAACACCTTTTTTCGCTTTTCACATTTTTTTTAAGCCTCTCCCTTCAGAGCACCTATTTCTCGCTTTTCCATTCCCCCCCCCAACGATAATCTCATTTCACAACACCTGTTTTTTGTTTTTAATTTTTTCATCAACCTTCCCGATTCTGAATAATTCAGTTTTCCACTTTCCCCCATCTTCTTCCAACAACCCCCCGTTTTTTTTTTTTTTTTCCCCTTTACCCTCCGTCTCCTGATCAGCAAAAACCGCGGTGAATTTGAGCCGGGCTGTGTGCAGTGTAAACTCTGAAGTCCCTCTACCGGGGGACATCCGGGTACAGGCCCCGCAAAGTTTATGCATTAAAGATCTCCTGTGCTCTATATTTTGTGTATTAATTAGAGATGTCAAGTGCTCTATGTTTCGTTGAATTAGAGGTCTCCTGTGCTCTATGCCTCGTTATTTAATTATCTCGTGTTCACTGATTTTCTCTTCAACGAAAGATCTCTCGAGCTCTATGGTATGTTGTTGATTGAAGATGCCCCGTTCTCTGTGCTTGGTTAGACACTTAAAGATCTCCCGTGCTCTCTGTTGCGTTCTTTAATTAAGGGTCTTCATTGATATTCACTTCGCTATTGAATTAAACATGTCTCGTTCTTTCTATTTAGCTTTTTAATTATATAAAGATTGGCTGAGGCAAGATTCAAAAACAAAGAAAGGGGAAGTTCAGAAATGAGCAAAAGATCAACAACTGAAACTAATTACAAAATCCTTCATGCAAAATTCAAGTGTTCGAAATCCTGACACCACCTCCTACGTACAATCATTGGCACATTTTATTCCGATTTTTTTTTATATTGATTAGCTGCACACACACACACACACACACACACACACACACACACACACATCTTGTTATTCGAGGAGGAGTGCACTCAGCATTCCCACTGCCGTCCTTGATGCTCAGCTCATCTCATCCGCGAATCCAGTTTTACCAGGCACGTAGGCGTCGTTACAACATTAAAGAATATAATTAAGCTTAATATGTGTTTCGCGCTACTGGGTCTGGGCGTGTGTGCTGAAATTTATTGCCTCTGACAGGAATTTTGTCGGTATCATTAACAGTGGTTACAGCCAAGCAATTTAGAGTATCCTTGTGGAACTACTTATAGGCACTGACCAGTAATCTCGACGGACTTAGATGGCCAACGATATTCTGAGGCGGAGATGTGTATTGATAATTTTCCATCTTCAAGGCCACAGTGAGATATTCGGTAGATTTAAACTAACCACATTTAATTTTAAACACTGGGGAATTCCTTGTTGCGTTGCCGGATAAATATCGTGAAGTGAATTTTAAGAAACAGCAAATTCAGTCCGGGCGCTCACGTCGGCTTGTGTTCCCACGATCGCTGCACGGGACCTAAGGATTCACGGTGGTCGCATGGTGAAGCTGATGCATCCTCACCCCGCTCACCACTCTCTCTGGGACCGTAATTTATTGGAGTTCGGAGACTGGCAAGCACCTCATCTCAATCAGTTCATTTCATCATTTGGCATGATACTAAAACTGCATGTTAATTTTACAGACATTATCGAGATTAAAAACATATTTCGAAAATATTTCTACTTATTTCTGTGAAGATCAATGGATTCCTGGTCATCATCATCCTCTCCTTTTTAGTCGCCTCCACGAGTCACAGGGAATACACAAGTTTATTCTTTCTTTCCCAACCCCAAGGATACCCGCCGTATGCAGAGGTGAAGGTCAGAAATCTGTATAGAGACCAGTAGGTGTAAGCATCTCATTTTGAACTTTGATTATGTGTATATGTTGCCGAGTTCTCTGCCTAACAGTGAGAGAATGGTTTTTGGCTGGTTACTAAACCTGGAGGTACACTTCACTTTCACCTTCACAGTGGTACAGTACCTCCCGGCTCGGTGGTAGCCAGACACTTGCTAATTACTTGATCGTAAGTATCAAGAAAGAGATTATTAAGGCGGAATGAGCATTACGTACTACGGAAGTTGTAGTGAGAACTTACAAAACCATTTCACGAAAATGACGCTTATTCTATTCTATTCTAGCTACATCCAGGCGATTTATAAAGCTCAGGAAAGGCGTCTGGTACTGAAGGGGCCTCCCTCTGGCTGGAAAAAAACAAAAGTGTCGCTGGTGTAAGATTTAAATAAATGTGCTTCGCCTTACTGCATGAGTTAACCTACAGGAATATGCCCCCCTGTGTCTGATCCACCCTCCCTGTGTGCGTGAGAGCCGCCTTGCACTACCACCTCCCCACCCAGGCCATGACGCCACCTCGCCTGCGGCTGTATGCTGCTTCGCCCGCACAATGAATATCAACCCTAAGCCGAACTGTGGGAGATCTTTGTCGCTGATCTTGTTTGATTTGGCTGGGATTGATTACCGTGGTTGCATTGGTCAAGCTTCCTACTCAACTACCCACGTTTCTATCGCGAAGAGGGATTTTGGTATATTTAGTGATTGATTGACCATTAGCCTGTTTTTCCTTGATGATGTAAATTGCCGAAATAAACACTTACAATTTTGAAGGCTTGTGCTGAGTATAAAAGCCTTAAGAGAAAGCCAGGATCGTTGCTGGGAAAAAATTTAAAATGAAAAAAACAAGACAGGGTGGGACAGAGTACGACATTAAAGGAAAGATGCAGGTGAGATGAGACTGGCGGGAGTGGAGAGGATCTGGGTGGGCGGTGAAGGGATGAGATTGTGGCGAAAGCAGGGACAGGGTAGGACGGGTGGGACTGGGCTGGAGGCGACTAAGGAGACAGGGATAGGGTGGAATGAAAAGGCATAGCGCTGGCTGGGAGGGTCAAGGTGGAGGTGGGTGGGAGGAGGCAGGAAGAGATGGATGGGAGGGAACAAGGAGAGGTGGATGGGGCGAGAGAGAGCAGGGAGAGATGGATAAGAGGGAAGGGGCAGGGGAAGGTGAGGGAAGGGACAGGGAGAGGTGAGTGGGAAAGCTGGATGGGTGGAGGGAGCAGGGAGAGGTTGGTGGGAGAGGGAAGGGAGAAGTGGGTGGGAGAGGACAGAAGACCTGGATGGGTGGGAGGGTTGACGCGGGGAGATGGGTAGGAGAGGCGAAGTAAAGGTGGGTGGGAGAGGCTGTGGGGGCTGGGTAGGTGTGGGCAGAGGGTGGGAGGGGCTCACGGCAAGCAAACAGTCGTCAGGGAACAAAGGGCTGTCGTGTGTATTTTCTCGTGGGCAAACTGTGTCTGTGGGCCAGTGTGGCTGCTCTGTATCCTCGGGTCACAATCCCCACAGCTATGCGGCCAGGACAGTCATACCAAATACCAACCAAGCCACACTGTCACTAGATATTCACATTCTGAATATATTTTGTTTAGAGAAGCAGAGAAACATTACTGAAAACTAGTAAATGCGTTGAGAGGCTAATGATGTCACGATTTGTTTACTTCTGTAAAATCGTTATCACTGGAACTAAGTTTATATGATATGGAAGTAACACAAATTATGTAACTTTTGTATTGCATATATGATACATAATCTGATTGCATCATCCTGTTTTATTAGATCATAGAAAGGGAAAACAATCGCAGAAAAAATGGTGCATAAACATTTACTCTCATAACTTCACCTACACTCGTGACCTCTCTCGGTTTTGGTAGGATTTCCATTTCTGACAGTACTGCACTCTTTTCCAGCTATTCCTCTGTTGAATGTTACCTTAAATAATACATTAAGTGGGAGAGACACTTATTATGGTTAAACATTAATATAAAAATGGGAGGGAAGACTTTGGGAAGAGAAGTGAGCGTAGAGAAGCAGAGAGGGAATGAAAGGTTACGAACGTCTGTGAGTAAAGGATATAAAAACAGCCTCCATTTATCGTTTGAGTACCACGACGATTTTTCTATTTTATTCTTGCAGCCACTGGACCGTAATATTTAGCTCATGATTAACCAGTGATAAAGAAGACGTTAATATAATCTTAAAATCGGAAAGCCTCACACACTGTTTTCTCTCCACCTGCATCCTTCTCACATCTACGGCAGGACTGACTGAACGAAAGTGTACTTTACTGAGTAATGTAGATGGTGATGCTGGGGTGCTATATGAGTGGGTGTTTATGCAGATTGTGTGTGTGTGGGGGGGGGGGGGGGGGGCAGCGGTGGCGGTGGTCTGGATGGAGTGATGGTGTGCGTATGTAATGTGGATACTGTGGTAATGTATATGAAGGTGATGTGGATGAGGCGATGTGTGCGATTGATGTAGATGAATTAGTAGATGGGTGTGTAGAGAGTATGGATGCAGTGTACGAGAAGCAAGCCAGGGATGTGGATGCACTGGGGGTGTGGATGTGCAGGGTGCGTGGATGGTGGAGTGTGGGAGAAATGTGGGCTGAACTGTACTGTTTGTGGAACTGGCTCACTGTGACTTTATCCAGACGAATCACATTTTCCGACTCTGTTTTTTCAGTGAGGACATTGCCCGTACCAGGACAGGGAGGGGGGGTCAGGGGACGAGGACGGAGCGAGAAAAGTCAGCTTGGCGATACAGTGACTCGCACCAAATGAGTACTGAAATAATTGTGAGCTTCAATAGTTTCCCATACGTATTCTTCAGGAAGTAAAGGATATCAAAATTCATAGCCTTTCAAAAGATAATATGCTGGTCAAAGAATGAGATGTATACTCAAATGTTTAAATTTCAAGGGAATGAGATAGGATGTTCGTCCCGAAAACTGCACGAGACATCGATAGTGATAAAGTGAAGCGAACCGTATTATTCTGAGGCAAAGTTTTACAGTAAATGCGCTTATCAGGGCAACTGGAAGACACAAGAAGAGTCGTAACCTTCTGCACACTCCTCCTTTCTCTTTGTTTTATAGTTCACGATGCGTCCGTTTGACAGTTTTACTCCCTGAACGAACCCACCAAGCCATCCCCACCTCCCCAACAGCGCGTGCACACTGGTAACTCCGGCTCAAGGCTTATTCGGCTTGAGTTATGGCACCGTTTATCTTGATTTGGCACTCTTCAGTGATACCCAACTGCAGATGATTTCATTATCATTCATCGGCATTGCCTAGAGAACAATCTAGCTCCGAGAGCTATTGACCAATAAATCACTTATAGATGACTTCTCTTTAATCTCGTATGATTAATGGGAGTAATTAGGCAAATGCGTGAATGAAAATTACAGAACAATTATTCATTACAATTAGAACAATGGTAAGCTAACTGCGGAATATATAAAGAATTTGAAGCTTCTTTTGACAACTATTCATCTTAAATTGCCGAATGCCTTCATGGCCGAATCTTATTCTTGTAATGTTTACGGGTTGGAGCAAGCGTCGATCACCATCGCGTCGCGTCACCACGCGGAACGTGTATGTAATCATATGGATAAGCATCTTAATAGTGACATACGGCAGAGAGGACTATCAGATGTGTGTGTGCATATAGCAGAAAACCAGATATACGGCAGAGAAGACTATCAGATGTACCATATGTGCATATAGCAGAAAACCAGACATACGGCAGAGAGGACTATGAGATGTATGTGCATATAGCAGAAAATCAGGCAGTGCTGTAGATAAAGCTCTGAAAAGCTCTTTAAAGGAAGGATTTTTTTTTCTCGAGCTCCACGGTTTGGAAGTGAACTGTCTTGAAACTGGACAGGAAAACTCCCAAGTGACATGGCGGAACGGCTGAGCCAGTTCACGCCGTTAAAATAATAGTCTGGAATGTGACTGTGTTAATGGAGAAAATAGAAAGTATAGCCAACAGTGACGGTACATATTTAATTGTGATGACTGCCTAATTAGAGATATTCTTGCAAATACCAATCAAGTGATCCATTATTTAAAGACAGGGTGCATCAGAAAAAGCCTCTGTATAAAAACCGATACTGTATATTATTCGACTTTAGGTCATCAGTGAGATCAGTGCTGTGCGATTACAGGTATGACTGATGAATAACATACTCTTTACTCAAACTTGGCCCAAAACTGTCACATCTCCATATTCAGTGATGAATTGTTACACTGGATGGTTAACATACGCTTTACCATGAGTAGAAACCTTACCAAATCAGTTCTTCTTTCGGATTGTCTGTTATATTTTCTGATTGTTTCTGTGGTAAACAAACGTTTCATATTAAATCAGTTTCCCTGTTGTTTTTAGATGTTCCTCTGTGACAACTTTTGTTTGATTCGTGAGCGTAATGGTGGAAGGACTGTCCTAACCTAGCTGTTTAACTAAACCTAACCTAGCTTAACATTATTTAATAATTTAACCTAACCTAACCTAACCTAACCTAACCTAACCTAACCTAACCTAATTTAACCTAACCTAACTAACTTAGAGTACGTTGAGTAAGATTCTTCCATTACGCCGGAAACAAACAATCTTAGGTCGGCTTAAGGAATGTGGTGATAAAATTTTTCAGCAGGAAAAGGTAATTTACCACGCTGAAAATAGTCAGAAAAATACAGAAAACAAACGAAGAATATGAACTGAATTGGTAAGGACTTTCAGCTGCTTAAAGTAAAGCGTACATTTACCCATTGGAGTAGCATAAGATTATGATACTAGTCTCGAATAAGTGCTGCGGCAAGGACGTAGAGCTATAGCATTTTTCTCTGCCACTGAAGTATGTGAAATAAGTTGCAAAAGGACGATAAGCTGGGACAGGTTAAGGTGATAGAACTATTGTGACTACACAGTGAAGAAACTTAAGGACGTTGAGTGCTAGTGTGTTCTTCAGAAAGAGAGGTGGATGTCTCAGTACCTCTCCTACTCAAATCCTAAACCTAGTGTGAAAATGGCCCTTTTACAGTTGACAGTCAAGGTAGAGGGACGTCATTGGTGAGTACTCGCATGTTTCTTTTTCTTAGCATCTGTTAAAAAATATTGAATGAAGCAGGAGAAATCTGTCATCGCGCCATTTTAACAGATAACGATAACGAGTAATAATCATTATTAGAAAACGCTAGATTTAAGTTCAGATTTCTCAAGTTTCCCTTCATAAGCTTCCCATTGAAATAAAAGACTGAGCGAGGAGTTAGATTTCTCTGTTATATGTTTGTAATTGTTTGCATTTTGTATGTAATGTTCAAGAGGCGTTGGCATAGGAGGGTTCATAGCGCTTCTCCCTTCTAAGCATACCTCTGTTAACTTATTGGCTCATGTTTATTAGTCC
>JAGKTI010000060.1:0-20763 GCA_018397915.1 Birgus latro
TTCCACGTCCCCCATCTGCTCCAATCTATATTTACCCAATCGCTCCTCCACTTCCCTTTTATATTCAGCCTTTATTCCATCCTCTTGTAACTTTTCTACCCTCCTTGTAACAAATACTTCCTCCTGTCCTTCCCTTCTTCTCTTCCTCCATCTTGTTTGGATTCTGATTGTGGCCACCACCAAGTGGTGGTCAGAAAGTCCACTCCCCCAACCTCTATATACTCTTGCATCCATTACACATCTTCTCATCCTTTCAACCACACACATAGGGTTTTATAATTGTTTTTGCTGGAAGTATGAGGTAAGAGTGTACAAATACCAGATGTTGATTTTTTCTTTTTTTTTTAAGAGAGAGAGAAAGGGAGGGAATTAAACATAAATATGATTGAGATTCCCACCACAAATCTGAAGTGGGTCATCATCTCTCATCTTGATCATCCAGGGCTCAGTTAATCAGTGTAATATGATGTCAAGCCTAGCATGACTGTCCCCAGATCTGTAATTTATTTTTATCTACTTGAGTTACAAATTGATTTACATTCTACTAGAAACATAGACAGTATACCACAATTTCTCATTTTGACAAGGCATTTCAATAATTTTGCAACTGATATAAACTCTTGGAGTATTTGTGCTGTACCGTATACCCCAGAGGAAAAACACTTGGTTATCTTGCCTTTCTGGTTATGGCCTCTGACCTCCCTGAGAGACTGGATGACTATCTGTGTTTACTCCTTCAGTACAGTGACATTTATAGTGTATACTGCAGTTCTATCCTGACTATCAGAAATGGCAAACCACACTCACCGGCCTCACACCGCGAACTGCCCGAGCCCCCGGCTCCACACCGCAGGACCCTTCCGGTGATGTCACGACTCGTGACGCAAAAGGTGTGTGCGCACGCGCACACACTAACAGCAATGTGCACTAACACTCTTGTCCTCTCTTCTTAATTTGACAAAAGATTCCAAGGACGAAGCTGGGTGGTCTATTAGCGTCTGATACACACTATGTATCCAATACATAGACCTTTGTGTGAGTCCAATACATAGACTTTTGTGTGAGTACCATCAACACCCGATACGCACTATGCATCCAATACATACACTTTTGTTTAATTACTATCAAGATCCAGTCTGTGGCCACATACAGATATGTGATGTCTCATGAAGTATTATAAACTTTCTAGTCTCGGCTGACTGCTGCACGCAGCTGCTCGGTCAAGGCCCCTTTCGTGGTGAGACAGTCAGCCAGTTGTTGTGATGTATCCACCCAAGATACTTCATCAATCTCCCCTCGCTCCAACATGTCTTGTAATACAGCAATATCAATGCGCAATCTCCTGTCTTCTACGCTCCTACAGGAGTAAAAGGCGTCCACCAAACTCTTGTTGTTGACGAAACACTTTATTTTGATCTTTCCACATCCAGAAACCTCACGCTATATGTTGGCAAGATATACAGCAGTCTCAGCACATTCAAGCAGTGCCAGCGCCTCAGCAGATAAGGTAGATTTGACGACCCTCCTGATCTTTCTTGTCTGCCAGAATATAGGACATCTTGCCTCACTAGCATCTTGGAGGAAGATCACAAAACTTCCCTGAGACCCATTGCCTACAAGGTTGGCAAATGAGGCATCCAAAAAGCACTCTATATGACAGTCCTCGATCGCCCCCATTCTTGGAATGTATAGCTTCATGTTGTCAGTCTTCACCCTTGAGATCACCTTATTGAGTCTAAGTAAATCCGCTACGGTAGCTCGGTTGCTAGTCACACTCAATTCACACACATCAAAGGCAATATCTGGTTGAGTGTGTGTGGCAATCCAGTTGAGTTGCCCAATTAATGCTCTGTACTCCGTTTTCTCAGACTCGGACAGCTCTCCTGATTTTACTGCTGCACGATGTTTACTCAGCGTGAATGGTTTCAAAGATGAAGCATACTGGAATTGGTCGAGCGTTATGCTGCCATCGATGTTGGAGATGACATTGAGACCAACGTATTTGAAGGCTTTTGATTCTGAACTGCCGATGAGTATTTGACTCAATTGGTTTATCACTTGCTGTTCAAACTCATGTGTACCAGCCCAAAGGAAGTCGTTGACATAGATGCATACAATGCCTTCAACTTTGCCACTATTGCTCCAAGAGAACAGCGCTGAATCCAGTGATGACACTTTAGCTCCGAGACTCAACAATTGATCTTTTACGCGCAGATACCAATGCCTAGCAGCATCACAAAGGCCGTGAACAGTTTTCTTTAGTCTCCATAACTTAACATTTGCATATTCAGGCAGAGGACGTAAATGAACAACTCTCAATGTCGTTACCTTGCAAGTAGGCAGCTTTCACGTCCATAGTGTGGCAATCCCACTGGTTGGTGCAGGCCAAAGAAAGTTCCAAACACACTGCTTCTTTTGAACAAGTTGGCGAGTCTTTTTGGAGATCCACTGTGTATTCCTCAAATCCTCTGGCGACTAAGCGGGCTTTAACGATAGGCTTTCCATTTTTCAGTTTTTCCATCACAACCCATCGAACTGTTATGGCACCTTGCCCAACATCATCTACTTCCTCATACACATCATTATTCTGCCAGTTTGTAATTTCATTTTCTTTAGCACATAATACGGCCTCAGAGTTGAAAAGAACAAGCATTTCTGCGTCATCATCAACCACTTCCCATTCGCTAAAATCCTTCTGCAAATCTATCCAATCAGTGCTGCCGTCAGAGTCCCTTTTCAAATTGTAGCAGTGTTTGTACTTTCCAGAGGCTTTACCTGCCTGACTCATAATCCTTCCAGACACCAACTCTCCACTTTCTGAATGTATTCCCTTTATACGTTGACCAACAGAAACTTTGGGAGGCTGATTAACCGGAATAGAAACTGTGGGAGGCTCATCAATTGGAACATTGGAACCACACCATCTTCCGACTCGTCATCTGGTGGATAGTCATTCAACACTTGCGAAGAATCGTCATTAGGCTTCTCCTGGACAACATTGTTCTTCTCATCACTGCTGACACCACCTTCAACTGTAGTATCTTGCTCTGGCGCACGTGCTAGATGACACACATACACTCGCACGTAGACACCAACGTGTCTCACCAGAATTTGTTTCCCATCTCTGCCTATTACAATTCCAGGACCATGCCAATCATGACTGTCATTTCTTTTGTAGAAGACTTCATCTCCATTTCGGATGTCGTTTAAGTCACTCAAACGTACGTTGTGCCGCAGAGCCCTAGCTAAACGTTCATCTGATTCAGTCTTTATAAACTCTTGTCTTGCTAAATGAAGAGCATCCAAGTTGTCTCTCACAGTTTTCGATGGTCATAAAGGTTCCAAGGCTGGAGGATCATTTGTGTACACATTAGGCAGGCCAGGGTTTTGACCTAAAACAAGTTGGTTAGGAGAAAAGCCTGCGTAGTTGGTGAGAGCATTTCTTGCCAATACTGCTCATGCCAAAGCCACATCCAATTGACACTGGCTATCAGCCATTATCTTCCTAACAATGTCACCAATGACTGCATTTTGACGCTCACAGACTCTGTTGCTCCATGGACTCTCTGCAAACGTTGTCATGATCTTGATATTGTAGGCCTCTCCCAGTGCTCGCATTTCCACATTGTTGAATTCACAGCCATTGTCTGTAAGTATTTTTCCAGGTGTGCCAAACACAACAATCCAGCTTCAAAATATTCCTTTGATGATGGTGGGCGCACACTTATCCGCGATTACTATCGCATTACAATACCTGGTCACCAAATCAACAAAGACTAAGAAATAATGCCTTCCCCAAGCTTTCAAATCCATGGCTATGGCTTCGTTAAACTTAGACGCCATGGGCAAACTGACTATGGGTCGGGGCTTGGCTTTCTTCAATCTGCAACAGACTGTACAGGCATCAGATACAGCCTTGATAGCCCGCTTCAGTTTTGAACTTTTAATCCCTGCATCTGTGATCTGTTTAATTAATTTCGCCGATGTTGGGTGTCCAAACTGCCTGTGAAGCTTCAAAGCCGTTTTTTCTACAGCACCCCCAAGAGATGCCAGCCCGATTGTTTCACAAAATTCACAACCTAGTCATAAAAAAACTGGAAGCAAGTAATGGCCTGAAGATGAGGACTTCAAATTAATGATAGTTCCACACATTTTGACCTGGTCACTTCCAAAGTTAATCAACATTTTTGCTTTTTTCATGGAACGTTTACTCAACAGCAAGGGAATATTGCAGTTCACAACATCAGTCACGATGGTTGCACGCATATTTCCAATGTAGCAGGGCAGAGTAACACGTTTGAGGGAAGAAACTGTGACACCATCAGCAAAAGTAAACGTAGAGGATGACTCTTCTTCTCTTATAGCTTCACGTTCGTAATCAGTGAGCTCACTTAGATAGCAATTGATGCATTCAACTCCACATACAGTTGTAGAACACTCTGTGTCTAGAACAGCACATCCCTTAGATCCTTCTACTAGACTCTAGAGTCTGTAACTTACCTCTACTAGCGGCATCATCCGCATAGCCCATAAATAACGACAGATGCACTGTTTCAGAATTTTCTTCTCGACTCCCTTCGTTTTCGTGTACATCCGGACAGTCACATGCCCAATGAAATCTAGAATCACATACGAAACACCTCAATACCTTTCCGTCAGACCCAAGTGGGTTCTGCCTCCTGCCAGTGGATGAGCATTGGTGAATTCTAGCAGATACGGTTGAATATCGGCCACCACCACGACCTCGATCACGTACTGCACCACCCTGCAACATTCTCCATCCTCGTCGAGTACCTCTAACATAAAACGTTTCCTCACCCCCCACTTTGTCACTCCAAAATACTGGTTCACCCTTCACCTCCCTGGCAGACACCGATGCATCATTCTGCCCGCCAATTTCACCAGCAAAAATACGATTCAGGGCAGATTTCATGTTTTCGTGTCACCTCAGTTATCGCGGACATCACTAGTTGTGTTGCTCACTGTCTGAAAGTTTGCATGCAGCTAAGAGCATAAAAGCCATCACAGAATTTGGCAGTGCCATGTCCTGCTTTGTAAATTTGAAATAAACATGCTCAAATTCTGCCACGAACTTACAAATGTTCATATCACCGGCTCTTCTGAAGTTGTACAGTTCATGAAAAGCTGCAAACCGCCGACGTCCTTTGTCCACGAGAAATAAACTGTCTAGTTTTTTCAGCAAGGTCTGAACACCATCCTCCTGCTTCAGATCAGCTGCATCAACCTCCGAAGATCCCACCCTCGCTCTTCCAGACAATGACAGGTGAATAGCTAAGGCTTACTTCTTTTTTGGTAAGTCCGTCAGTTGGCACCAAATGTCGATGTCCTTCTTCCAGCTCTCATAAGCAGAATCATTTTCAAGTTTTGGAGGCCACTTAGTTGAACACGACACCATTATTTTCGTAACTACGCTTTGCTACCAATATCAGAAAAGGCAAACCACACTCACCAGCCTCACACCGCGAACTGCCCGGGCCCCTGGCTCCAAACCGCAGGACCCTTCTGGTGACGTCACCACTCGTGACGCAAAAGGTGTGTGCGCGTGCACACACACTAACAGCAATATGCACTAACATTGACTATATAACATAGGGAACAACTAATGCATAATATGGAGTCATTAGCTGATTTCATCTGTTTTGTGGTATTCAATGCTCATGAATTTTATATACACAATTTTTGAGCATTTGCATTGGGTGTGGAGCCTGGAATTGCAGACTTTAATGTGTAATGATTTGTTGCTTTCGCAGGACATGGATGGTGCTACTGTGTCTTGTAGTGATCCTCCTTTTGTGTGTGTGTGACTTACCTCACTTTGTCATTTAGATGGGAATTGGCCAAGATGATTATAATTTTTTTTTCTTTTTAATGCTAGGAAGAAGGAACCATAGGCCAGGAGCTATACATTTGATTTATCCATTTATAGATTTGATATATCAATTTCTGTTGTTGCAGCGATACTGTTTGGTGATGGAGTGAATCATCAAAACCATATTGGCTGCATTGACCCACACTGCAACGTGGTGCGGGTGATTGAAGATGCCTACTCTAATGCTCGATTCCTGTGTGACCAATACTACCTCGCCTCACCTGAGCTCATCCTCCGCTACCACAATGGTTGGTGGCCATAGCTTGATGTTAGGGGGGAGGGACTGGAGGGTTTGGTTGCCATATCTTGACAATAGGAGGTAGGTTGCCATAAACTGACTTTTGGGTGAGTGGGGGGGGTTGTCAGATGCTGACTTTAGGGGAAGGAAGTGGAAGGTTGATTGCCATATATGACAGTGGGAAGTGAGTGGCAGGTTGGTTGCCATATACAGTATGACACTGGGAAGTGAGTGACAGGTTGGTTGCCATGTTTTGACACTAGAGATATTTTTACTACCACACATTTCCTGTAAAAAGGAGTATGGTGGGGAAAAAAGAAGAAGTGGAAGGAAGCGTGGATGATCGGTACATGTAGATAGATGGGTATAAAGCTTGGTTAGCAATACGAGAGACAGGAAGTTAGAAAGATCGGATAGTGATATGTAAGCAGTTTATTGATGAAGGAAGGTAGGTGGATATGTAGGTTAGAGGGTTGATAATAGTGTTGAGGGAAGGTAAGGGCTGATTAGTAAGATAAGGAGATTGTTGTTGTGGCTGCAGGGTCATCTGAACATGAACCCAGTGGACTGCAGACTAAAGTTTCCCTTTTCCTACAATCCACCATCCTCCTTCAGGGGATGGTACAAAATTGGGCAGTAAAAAGGGGAAAATGTCAGAGTTGGTTGATCAGTGAGAAGGGAAGGTTAGCAGGCAGGGGAATGGGTTATTGAGAAAGGGGAGAATATCAGAGATTCATTAATTAGTAAGATAAAAAGCAGATAAGGGACGGGGGGAGGGGGATGCAGGGATTGGTTGATTGGTCAGAGAAGATGGCAGTGGAAGGTAGGCATGAGAACTGTTGAAAGGAGAGCAGTGCAAGAATTGGGTTGATCTGTAAATGAGGAAATACAGGGAGGAAGGTAGGCAAGAAAATTGGGTGATAATAATAGAGACATAGGGAGATAGATAGATAGGGATGTGGAAAACAGTAGGTAGGGAGATAGGCTCATAAATAATTTAGAGAGGAATTCAAGTACTGATGTGCACAAGATAGGGACAGAGAGAGAGTGGGGGGGAGGGGGGAAGTGTCATAGGAAAAGATGCATGTTTTTCACGAAGCAGTGCAGAAAAACAGCCATATCTCCATATCAGGGAGATAGAGATTTGGCTCGGCTGTACCTGTGAGAGTTGAAACAGTTTTTCTTGAGGAGGCCTTATTTCTTTTGACAGTCTTATTCTTAAATGCATCTCAGATGAGTAGCATCAGATCATTGGATATTCTCCTTTGGACATGTTGGTCATTTTGTTTATTTTTTGATTGCAAATCTGATTTGTACATCTGAAGTTTTTGAAGCTTAATAGCAAGTCTTAATGTCTGTAGCTAATAATCTGGTTGTTGTTCCTTTAATGTTCTGATGTATGGTAGCCTAGACTCACATGGTGTAATGTGAGACTGGCTCTTTGTTGTTGCATTGTTAGTTTGTCTATTAAAATCTGTTCTCAAAACATACTGACCTGACCACAGTACATTACCGGTTTCTTGTCATCAGATAAAGGATGAGAATTTTCAGTACATATGAACTGAGCAGATATTTGTAAATCTCACACTATCACAACTGATGTATTTGATTCTCAACTATAGAACCCATATAAAACTTTTCCATCACACTAAATACTGTAGGCAGACATTACCATCTGAAACTCATCTATCATCCAATCCAGCATTGCCCCAGCAAGAGTGTAGAAGCCTGGGGCAAGGCCACTCACTCCAGACATTAAAGGCAAGAATGAGTAATTGCCCACTCCCGAGCATCATTATGCAACCAGAAAACCCCAACCACCCCTCAGAAATAGACCGTCATGTACTACTGCTGGTTGAAGGACCTGAACATACTAGACCATAAGTCAACTTAAAAACTGTCGGAGGACAACAGGGCAAAATGCTCTTCATTAGTATGCACCAAGTAGGCCCACCCTTGATCTTAATGCAACTGAAAAGTGTCCCATGAAGGGGAGAGTATGTACATTATTCTCAGTCCTGTAACCAGGTAACTGAAGAGTGTAACACGAAAAAGGAAGGAAAAGCGCATATAAAACTTGATTGAATTTTTGACAAACTACGGATGTTCAAGTTAATTTTCCGATTGTTTTGGCCTGATGAGCCGTCTGATTAGAGGAGATTGGATACTGAGCTGCATTCCTTACTCAACTTTTTATCTTGCAATACACATTCTTAGCCAACATCAGCCTAGCCTCAAGTCTCTACATCTCAAAGAGAATAATATAGATTTGACTCATTACAAGTCCTTATCTGTCACTTATTACAGGTGTTGCCACACCCACCTTGCCCATTTGCTTATCATGAAGGCCACCGTGATAAAGAACTAGTACATGGATGGCTGTTGAACTTTGCCTTAATGGATGCTGGACAGTGCACACTTCAAGTTTATGAGTGGCATGCATTAGGGTCAAGGAGTTTTGACGAGAGGGTATACATGAATCGGTGAATTTTAAGATGTGTGAGATATGAATCCTTTGTAGTTTTGTCATGAGGGTAATCATGGATCAGCCAATGTTAAATGTTTGAGAAATACAGTATAGCCTTTTTAGTTTTGATACGAGGGTACAGATGAATTTACGAATGTTAAGATGTCCGAGAAATATAGCACTTTTAGTTTTGACATGAGGCCACTTATTAATCTGTGAATATTAATATCAAGAAAACAGGTAATGCCTTTTTGGTTCTGACTTGTGGGAACAGTACACTGTATCAGCAGACATCAACATGGCAGCAAACAGTGAACTTTTTTCCCACTTATTTGTTATTTACCTTTTCAGTCTTGAGATATATTAGTTTATTCATGCTATAGAACCTCCTGATGATTTTACTTAGCTTTAAGATCTCATGAAGGGTACATCAGACCCATTCAGTGTTAAATGTCTCTTGAAAGCCAAGTAAAGTCATCTGTAACAAAGACATAATCACAGTGAAGCACTTCAGTAACTCTTTTCACAATTAGAAACACAACTTAGAGTGGCCTATTTTACTCATTATTATATCCATCCATCCATCCATCATCCAATCCTATGTTGCCCCACGAGAAGCGTAGGAGCCCGGGGCTAGGCAAGTTGGTCCTGAGATTTAAGATGAGGGTGACCAGCCTCACTTATCCCTGAGTGGCGTACATGAGCAATAAACCCCAACCACTCCTTGGATATAAATCTACACAGGTTCAGTCCAATTGGAGTGCCTTAATTGCCCACTTAACCACCAGGCGCCATAATTTGGTTATATGGTTACCGCCCAGCGTAGTAAGCAGTTTTCTGGTGTACTGGAAACCATTTGGCTTGTCACTCAGTGTAGAGTCACCCATAGGCAGAAGAAAGAGGAAAGAATGAAGGAAAAAGACAGACAGAAGAGAGAATGTAAAGTCACCTATAGGCAGAAGGAAAAGGAAAGAAAGACAGAAGAGGATGGAAGGAAGAGAGGAAAGGGCAGATACCCGAGAGGAGCACTACATTGAGTGAGTGGATGGTGTGCTCCCCCACCTACCACCATACTCATTATTATATACTGATATATTTTTTATTTCCTCCAGTCAAGAGTGATGGGCATGCATAGGTTCAGTCCCCAGGAGATGACTGGAGGATTTTCTGTGATAAAATTCCATGAGGGGAAGTAGGCTGGTCATCAGCCCTTAACTGTACTTGACTGGTAGCATAGTGTTCGGGCTTCTACACTTTGTAGGGGGTAGTATGGGGTCGGCTACTTTTGTTACTTAACTGCTTTTTATTTCTCTCCAGCTTTCTTCATTAATATCTTGTCAACTCCCCAGCACTTCTTTTCAACATGTTTGTGGATATAGCAAACCCATGTTATATGTTGTATTTTTTTTTTCTTGCTGTTAATTCTTCAGTTGATTACAGAAATGTTACTCAAATTTCATTGATACCTATAATGCTGATTTGTATGCTCCACAAATTACAGTACTAAATATACAGACAAGCATTAATTACAGGTCTTTCACCATAACTTGACGTAGATTTACGTCCCTTTGCAGCTTATTTCTGATAGTCCTGTGGCAGAAAAAGGCAATTTTGTGGCTGTACATCCTTTACATAATACTTCTTCATGACTAGCACCATATTCTCGTGTTACTCCATTGTCTTAACACAGTATGCAAGATGGAGAGACAGCAATTTTAGGCCAGGGTAGAGTAAAGAGGGTACAATAACTCCCCCCCCAGCAGAAAGAGCTGTGAGCCATTTGTGTTCGATCTCCCACTGGTTTCCCTATTATCTTCCTGGGAATTCACCCTTTGGCATTTATTTTGTCTTAAGAGTGAATAGATCTGGCAGTGTGTGCTAAGGGAGGACTGATTATTTCTTTCAAGTGTATTGAATGGATAGTTTATACATACAGTATATATCCATATATATATATACATATACTAACCTTCAGAGTCTGGGAATGTCTTTCATTTTATTCTTGCCATTTCCTGATGATTTTATTCAGTTTAAGTACTTTTTGATTTGGAAAAATAAATAGCTCTTTCATAAACTGCGTAAAACTGTCTCGTAGAAAAAAAAAGAAAAAAAGTGAGACCATTACACAGACTCAAGGGGTTAATAACATCCCTGACATGATGAGGACTGCCTGTGACTTTCCTCTCACACCTTTTCATTATGTCTGCACAGATAACACCTTTTTACAGTGCTGCTTAATTTTGTTCTATGTTATTTTTTCGTGAGAAAGTGTTATTGGAAAGAGGAATCAGCCTTGTCCGACTGAAATTTTTTAGTTTTTCCACGCAGATTTTTTCCCCTTTTTTTATGCACTGTGCATTTTTCTTTCTTGTTTTGTATTGCACAATTATTCTGTGTTAAGAAAGCAGTCTTAATACATAATGGATTCAGCATCATTGAGAGGAGAGTATTGGATTCTGTTATATAGAGTAAGTGAAGTATTAACAGCTTTGCTAGTTTATGTACCTAAATGTTTGTCTGTCTAGGTTAGTGGTGAAGCAGTTACATATATTTCTGGTCACATTATTCTGGTGGCTTTTGAAAACCCAGGAGTACGGGTACTAAATTCTAACATAGTTGTACACATTATTTTTAACATAGTTTTTCAAAATTGTCTCTTTTCAGGTTTTCCTAAATTTCAGTAAGAATTCTAATGTGATGATGCTCTTGTTATATATTCTAGCTGCTGATATGAATTTATTCAGCTAAGGAGAGACCTTTCAAAGTAAAGGGATCTGAATCATCATCATCATCATCATGTTTTTCATTAACCCCTTCTCTACTAAGGGTCTCTCCTAGACTGAATATAGTCATGCAGCAATAGCCAGAATGAGGAAGGGAAAAAAAAATGAAATATTCAGTTATCACACCTCTCATTATGATCTTGTGTCCTCTGGTCTCATGAATTGCTCTTAAAATTTAACCAAAGTAAATGGAAGTGCAGTAAGATCATGATTGGCATTACCAGCCCCACAGACCTTTTAGGAGTCTTTGTTAACTGATAGCACAGTGTGACGTGTTTATCTGCCATACAGAGGTGGTTGCATATACAGTACCATTGTAGGCCACAAGACACTGCAAAATGCTATGTATATTTATTGGTTCACCGGGAAACACACAGTATCATGCAGTGTGACAGTAATCTGAGATTTTTTTTTTTTTTTTTTTAAGGAAAAGCACACCACAATAATCAGAAAACTTTGTTATAACTTCACTCATTTATTGAGTATTAGTATTGACATGTTATGATTACCATTTCAGTGATTACTAACTCTGGAAGCTAATTTCATTACAGTGAATGGATTTAATTTAAGATCAAAGCCTTTACTGCATTCCATATTTTGATAGGGAAAGTAGTAATACGGAAATTCCAGCTGTGTGCCATACTTTAATCTTTTAAAGCTTGTCTTATGAATGTACTCTAATAGTTACAATTGTAATTAGTGCAGTGAAATGAGACAAGCTCAGATCATACAAAGTACTCATTCTGAACATTGCAAGTCACTTAATGACATAATGTTCTTCCTACCATCTGTTACCCTTACATTTTACCCTTTTTTGAGCATGTATGAGTACCAGTATCTATCTTGTTTATAAATAAGGAAAAAATTAGCAGACATAGCTTATGGTGGTGTCTAGTGGCTTACATTCCCTGTGCAGCTGTTGGGTGGAATAAACTGACCACATAAATCCAGTGACGTTCTATAATTCTTGCCACCTCCGGATGATTTTATTCAGTGTTTAGGGGAGACTTTTCATGCTAGGGAGTTGGATATAAATTTCACCTAGCCCTTCACTACAGAAGGTCTCTCCTGATGTGAATTAAGTCCATCTGGTGGGAGCAAAAAGTAAACCAGTAGAATACCATCACCTAATTAAAAAGGGGTGAAGGAAAAAAGAGTAAGGGTGGTGTTAAGTAAGGCTGTGGTAGAATAGTGACAGTGGCATTAGTTGTGAGGCTTTGTGTGCATGAAGTGGAAAAGCACCACGACAGTCATTTAAAGAGTGAAATGTGGCTGCAGGCTTGTTAATTTGCCACACAGTTATCTCTGTTTGACAGGAAATTCAGTTACACTGAGGCTCTTGCATTTTTACACATCTTAAACATAGTTTCCAGCACTTGTTAGGAAGTAAAGAGCTATTTTTGGCACCTAGATTAGCTCCCACTCCATAAAGACATGAGCAGAACAATTACCAACTTCAATATGGAGAGTCCTTGGAGGAAGCATTGTGTTATTTTATTTTATTTTTGACATACTAAAGACTGCCTGTAATCACTTCAAGATATGATAATCACATGTCATAACTTGGACCTGCATTTTCTGGCATGTTTAATTTCTGGTACTTGAAATAGAGAGACAGACTTTCCCACTTGGTGCACACAATGCCTGGTGTGGCTATAGTAGACTAGAGAGACACTAACAGCAGATGCTTCTTCCCCACACACCCCTGGTCACTCTCTTAGGGATGGACAAGAGTTCCCGCACCATTATGGCAGTTGGATCACCAGGTAAGGTTTTGTTCGGCCCCTTACATATGTTTAGTTTGCCATTGCCTGCTTCATGATGGATTGATTGGCCTGTACGATAACCACACTGTTGGAACACATAACTGTGTATGATGACCACTTTGTTGCAGCTGTTGACTTGTGTTCTTATATGTACTTTTCTATCACTAACTCCATGTACAGTACTCCTTATCACTTGACTCCATGTACTACTTATCATTTTTAAATACAAATGCTCATTGTACAGTGCTCACTCCTTGTATACTTTTATTAAATCACTCGATGTACTCTATACTTAACATGTATTACTCATTATACTTTGTACATATACATATATCACTTCTTGTACTTGATATCCCACAATGTTCAGTACTCCAGATCACTAACTATCCCATATATTGACTCGTAGTTCACTGATGCTTCCTAACTAATTATGATACATGTATGGTATTACAGGTAGTTTGTCTGCCAAAATGTTTGGGAATATTGGTGCACTAATTTCTTATAAAATATATTGTTGTCACCCTAGGCTTATCTGGCATTGGCATCATAATAATGTGGTGCTCCCATCTCCCAACGTTTGTGTTACCGACAATCTTAACTTGTGCAGCACTGGTGGGGGGATACTTATATATACATCTGCCTTTCTGATTCATGTGTCCAAGGATAACCCCACAGTTCGGTTAGGAAGATGATTATTGTTGTATCTGAGAATAATGCTTATTTAAATAGTTGAAATACTGCATGAAATGTGTACAGCAGGGTTATTGAGCTGTGTGAATTTTGTCAGTCAAAGGATTATAAGCTATCTTGCTTCACCTTTTTACTGCCATTCAGGCAAACACATCACTAATTTATCAAGCCCGGAAAAAATGTGCCAGTTAAAGGGATATTAGTTTTGACTTTGTAAGGTGGTGAAAGCTTAGTTTTACATTCTAAAATTGCATTAATAATTTTGTTTACTGCTCACAACAAAACTGTACAGGAATCCTCATTATAAGTTGTCTTTTTGACATCTGCTTTTGCTGTTAAGTCTACTGCTAGTTGCATATTAATTGCTAATTAAAGTTCCACAGTTACCTTTAAACTGATCTGCATCTGTCCCCCAGCGACAGTACTCTACTGGTTGTGGAGAAATCGGTGATATTTTTTCAGTACATCCCTGCCTACTATGCCTTGACTAGTTGAGGGTGGTGTTGATTGCTGGCAGTCTCTTTGTGGATAATTCACTTGGTACAAGTTGGTTGGCAGAATTCACTTGTGATATTTGGAGATCATAAATAATTTTAAAAACCTTATCTTGCACTCAAACTGTATTCTGTATTTTCATGAACTGTGGTATATATTACCGTACAGTATATGAACGTAGGCTCTGTCAGCTAGAGTTCTAGAAAATGTTTCATGCTAGTAGCTTGAGTGTAAGTATACCATATTTAAATTTCTTCACAGGGAGACCTAAGGAATTAAATTTCATCTCGTACATATAACTTATGAATTTTCTTCCCCTCCACATTGCAACCTTGTTTGCTTTTAGAGCTACTATCATATTCAAATAGGCTTAGGTCCTGTGTAAGCTGGTGAAGTCCAGCAGTGTAAAAGGACCACAGATTGTAATCTTCATTTGAGTACAATAATTTAGGTAGTACTGGTAGTTGTACATTGACAGTTTTTGGCTGTTAAAATGAAGATTGTAGTTTCCTTGGGTATCTTAGAAAGTCTTTACTGTCTGTCCATTGGTGTTTTATTTCCCACAGCAGACAGCATGTCATTTTTGATGGTGTCTGTCTCCCTTCAAGATGGAGATATGGGAGTTTTAGATCATGTTAAAGTGGTCAGACTATAGTTCTACTTGCCTTCTCATATTGTACAGTGCAAGTGTCTAGTACCGTATTCTAGTATTAAACTCTTGTTACAGCTCAGCATTCAGAATGGCTATGTTAAAGTGGACGTAGTATAGTTCCACTTGCTTACTCACATCTTACAGTGCCTGAAGTACCTCTAGTGATGCCTTGCTCCCCACAGCGGACAAGACACCAGTGTCGGTGGTGTATGTTCCGTCCCATCTTTACCACATGTTGTTCGAGCTGTTTAAGAATGCCATGAGGGCTGTGGTGGAGTATCATGGGCCCGGCTCTGACACCTTCCCACCCATTGAGGTTTTATTGGTCATGGGGCAGGAGGATCTAACCATTAAGGTGAGTATGGAAGATTTTCCTGATAACTTATGAGAAGTTACTGTCAACAGATGCCATATTTTGACACGGTGCTCAGAGATGGTACACCAAGTTGAAGCAAGGTTTTAATATTCATTGATAACAAAAGATCTGCTCCCACTGAGCAATCCAGCAGTAGATCTGTAGCATAAAATATTTTCCCAAGCACTTGGACCATGGCAGTGGTCTTAGTAAAAGTTGTGATTAACTGCTGTTCAAGCCATAATGGATTAACAGAAAGTTGAGGTGGTGGTTACCATACTGGTATGTAGTAAAAACATAGCTTAATGTAGGACTAGTTTTAGCACAGGTGTGACAGACTGCCACCTCTCTGGGTGCATTGTGGGCTCTTGCTGGTTTCTTTGGAAGTCTTCTTTACTTTGTTTTATTCTCATAGGTAAGTTGCATCCTTGGACAGGCTGCCTAATATGGGTTGGCTGGCCTTCTGCATCAGCATCATTTATTACCTTCTGTTTATTTGTACACAGCTGAGTGACCAGGGTGGAGGAATCCCACGCAGTGTGATGGACCTGCTGTTCAACTATATGTACTCAACGGCACCCCAGCCTGCTGTCTCTGGTCTGGACACGCCCCCACTGGCTGGCTATGGGTACGGCTTGCCACTTTCACGTCTCTATGCCCGATATTTCCACGGGGACCTTCAGCTGACGTCCTGCGAGGGCTACGGATCGGATGCCGTTATCTTCTTAAAGGTCAGACACCGGATAACATCACAGAGGACTTGTGTTTATTTAACATCTCATTTTTGTCCATTCTTCACACTTAGAAACTTACAAAATCAGTGCTGAGTAACATCATGGTGGACTGCCTTCATTTAACATCACATTTTTGTCCATTCGTGTCTTCACATTTTTTCATCCATCCATCCATTATCCAATCCTATGTCGCCCCACAGAGGAATGCATTTTTAAAAAAATATAAAATAGATGCTTCCATGCTGGGAAATATTGCGCTGGTTAAATTCTTCACCAGTAGGAACATAATAAAATCAGCCACATAACTTGTTGTTACAAATTAAACTTTTGGGGAAATTTTCCAGGAATTTGATAAATAAAATTGAATAGTTTATCTCTGATTTGTTTCCTGTTGATCTCAGACCGAAGTGAGACACCTGTAACTGAAGACAGCGTAATGTACCCACTGGAGAGTACAGTATTACAGATTCATTAGGTACCCACTGGAGAGTACAGTATTACAGATTCATTAGTTTATTAGGTAGATGCACATTGTTGTGTCACTTTGGCCCCTGTTACTATCTTTTTCCTTGGTACTGCAGAACAACACCTTGGTGCTAGAAGAAAAGGAATTTTTCAGAAGTACTGGGTTGCTTACTACAATTCAAAATCATTTTGAATTGCAAGTACTGTATAGCTAGTTTCCTAATTCAGGAAACTCCCTTTGTAAAGCCCTGCTATTAAAGTTGCATAAAGAACTTCTACTGCAGTACGTCACATTATTTTGAGAAAAATGTTGCATGTTAATGCAGTTTTCATTACACTCCAGTCCAAAGAAACAAGTTTTGTGTGTTTGCATGGTTAATGTTTGTGTGTTCATAGATTATACTGTGATAATAAGAAGTAAAAAATGAAGCTAAATGTTTGCTTGTCCACCCTCAGAAATACTGGGATATGTGGAAATATGTTTCCATTATTATTATTATTTATTTATTTATTTTATTATTTTTTTTTAATGAGGGAAGAAGTCAGGATGTTGATGAACATGGTGATGATAAACAGAATCATTGTCATAATAATTTTCATCAAATTCCCGGGTAGTGAGGAGGTATATAGATCAATTCTCTTGATATTTTTGAGGACATGAATCAGAGGAGATATCGTTTTTGTTTTCATTTTCGTTTTTGAAGGCTCCAACATGCTTGCATGTGTCGGCCTTGGTCACCTAATGGCGGCTCTCCACGCTGATCGATCTCTGGCAGCCTCCCTATTCAGTCCCTTAACCCTTAAGTCACATTTAATGACCTCGTCCCATGTCTTTCTCGGTCTACCCCTCCCAACCCCTCCCCCAATATTAACACTTCTCACCCTCTGCACCCAATTATCATCCCCCATCCTCTCCACATGTCCAAACCACCTCAGCCTACCTCTCCTCATCACAACACCAATACACTCCAGTCCCATCCTACCTCTCAACTCTTCTATTGTAAACCCAGCCCCCCCAGGCCTTGCACACAGGGACGCACTGCACATCCACCTAATCATTGTCATTTCTGTACGTTTAAACCTGCGAATATCCTCTTCCTTTACTGCCCAGGTCTCACTACCATACAGCATCACACTCCTAACACATGCTGCATACAAAGACCCCTTAGCACGTAAGGAGAGTCCTCTCAATGTCAGGAGAGGCAACAGCTCCCTGAACTTCTTCCAACCACTTCTCACTCTAGCAATAGGAATTAGAATATAGGAATTAGATATAGGAATTAGAATGCCGTTGAGTCTCCTCAGCCCATCTCCTGTGCTGTAAGAGGTACAAATGCAGATGTACAGTTTCAGTTCACCATATTACGGTAGAGGCAATGAGTAGTAACGTTTCAGAAACCAGGATTAATCATGGGAGCCATGCATACTGAGAATATCTGTGAGTTCCAAGATTCATGAACTAAAAAGTAGTGATATTATTGTTCGCAGCTTTTGGATCCGCTTGTAACATACACTGGGAAGTTGGGTAGTCTCATCTCCCCTCCATCTTTTAGTCACCTATAATTCACTGAGGTTACCAAGTTAGAATTTTCTCTTCCAAATTTATCAGTTCATTCTGAGATGTCTCCTAAGCTGAATAAATGTGTTGCGGTAGAAAATGTAATGCTTATTAGATTGATGGCTTTGGTGAAATTTTTAAATTTGTGATTTTATTATTTATATATAAGCTCTACTTTCTGATGGTTATCTTTGCCCCTGCATATCAAGGAGAGTAATATGGGACTGTTTGTTGTTCATCATCTTTATTCATCATCCTGACCCTGTTCTTGAATGACCGGCCTGGGAGGTGGGGAGTTGGAAATGCAAATGCAGAGTTGAGAGGAAGGATAGAACTTGAATGTATTAAGTGTTGTGATGAGAAGGGGTTAGATTAATATGGTTTAGGCACATGGAAGGGATGCAGGATGACAATTGGGTGCAGAGGGTGAGAGGTGTGAACATTGAGGGTAAAGTTGTGAGAGGCAGGCCAAAAGACAATGAGATCATACTGTGTGACCTCAGGAATAGACTGAATAGTTAGGCTGCTAGAGACTGATCAGTGTGGAAGGTTGCCATTAGGTGATACAGACAGATGCCTATACGTATGATGGAGCCTTTATAAACAAATGAATAAACAAAACCACGTACGCTGACCACTATTCTCAATAAACAGGCGTTGTCAAGTGAGGCCAACGAGCTGCTTCCAGTGTACAATAAGACTTGTCAGAGGCAGTACTCCACTCCTGTACAGACACACGACTGGTCATCACAGGTAAAGTTTTTGCTTATTTTTGGTTAGATCAGGTTAGGTTAAGTTAGGCTTGCATTTACAACCTTATTCTTTAAGGGCTAAGAAGCTTTACAGAATCTTTTTCCTAATGCACTGCACATGTTGTCCATGTTAGTAAAGAAAGTCAGCTTTATAATATAAGTCTGCTCAATCATAGTGGTTCATCTGTGACAGAGATGTACTGATACAAAAGTTGAAAATAAAAATCTGTGTCCACAGGTTCACTCTGCTCAGTTTGTGCGACCCTTTAGCACCTCATCCCGCCCCAAGACCCCAACTCCTCCCCTCACCACTACACAATAAACTGCAAAGGAAGCAGTAATACTGGGAAGAAGAAATGATAAAAGTGAAGATAACTGGGACACACACTTGTTCTGTTGTTTCCGACGTTGGAGGAAGGACGGTGGGTAGAGTAGGAAAGAACAAGTGTAAGTAACAGGACAGGAGAGGGCTCTTGCTTCTCATCACCCTCAGTGTTGTTGAGTTGGTGGAGGAAGAAGAAGAGAGATGTGAATGACAAGGAAGAGGATAAGAGTTGTGTCCCTCTCGCCTTTCTCCATGGGGTCACAACGAGACAGAGATTGTCAGTTTTATCACTATTTTAAAGTTTGACTGAAGGAACCTCTGGTATAGTTCCTGCAGTGCAACTCAATTTTAAAATTTGACGAGGAAATGCTGTTAGGTTTCCCATAACCCTAAATGTCAGTTTTAAAGGAAAATCTTGCATTTACTCTATCATCATAGCTATTAACTTTGCCACGTATAAAGCAAAGAAGTAACCTATATTTAATTTATCCACTTGTGGCCAAAAGTTTTAAAATGAAGTTATGACAGACATCCCAATTATCACTCAGATCTTTCTTAGTTTTTATTGTCTTAAAAATTTTAAGTTACAGGGTAAACTTATTCATTGAAAGGGTGTATTCATTATAATCATTAGTACAGTTAGGTTTTTGAGGGCAACATGTGGGCTCATCATGCCTGATAAATTTGCTCCTTGTCAACATACCTAATGAACAGGGTATCCGATAACCCATGTATAGATGAGTAACATAGCACAGTAAGTCCTTGCTATATATCATTTTTTATATCCATTTTCACTATTAAGTTCAGTGTAAATCACAAAAACATTGTCCATAGAACTCCCTTTGGTACAGATAAAACTGATTTTCATATTTCCCTAAGTTAGCATATATGAAAAGTTGACGCTCTGGAAGAGATCTTAGGCATATTCAAGGACGTAGTGTACTATGCTACTGAATGAATTTTGCAGAGTAATCAGTCACTGTATACTGTTCTGTATGGTGCCCATAAATCACACTTAAGTCTTCAACTTCAAAGCAATTAAGAAACTTCATGTATGTGCTGATCCAAGCGATAAACCTAATCCCACAACTCTTCTTGCGACACGCACTCATGCATATCATTAATCAAGAGCTGTGTTTATAGCCAGTCTGAGCCACTGAGAGAGACCCCTATAGCACAATGACAGGTATTATCCAAGGGTGGGATTTTGAAGTGCATTTATGATTGATTTCTGTGTCATGATGTGTTTTTGCAGAAAGTACTAGAGATGGAGAGATTCTAACTGCTTTCCTCATCCTTCCTGCAGAAACAGATATAACTTTTGATAATATTCCTCCCATAGCCATGATTTGTATCTGTGAGAGGACACAAGACATGAGAGAGTCTCTGCATTCTCCTGTTTTTATCCTTCCCACAAAAAACAAATTCAAGTAATGGTAGAGAGTCAGTTTGAGAATTGCACCTCAGTCTAACAAATGGTACTCATCCTGGTGCTGTGGAATATTAGGGAAGAGAAGGGTTACTGGGGGGAGGGGATATTAGCAGGAAGGCTCTAGCTGCAGGAAGGATGAGGAAAGCAGTTAGAATCTCTCC